>JAQFVV010000943.1:0-154217 GCA_028023455.1 Epiperipatus broadwayi | reverse complement strand
ATTCTAAAATTGGCAAAACCAAAGAGAGAAATAATTTATATTTTGTAAAACTACTAAATTGTCTACCATGCCTTAAAATTGCACCCATAATTTTAAAAGCCTTATTTACAACATTTTCAATACGATGATGAAATGATCCATTGCTTGCAAAAATAATTCCAAGGTCTTTCTGAATATCAACAAATTTTATATTATGATCTTCAATATAATAACAACAAATTATCATTTCAGATTTTTGGGAATAAAAAACAACTGAACACTTATCCATATTAATATCCATTTTATTATCTCTACACCATTTCACAAAATTATTAATATCTTTTTGTAATAATATGCAATCATTAATTGAGTTTATATTCCTAAAAATTTTACAATCATCTGCATAACATAAAATATGCGAAAATTCTAAACTCTCTCCCAAATCATCAATATAAATGTTAAACAATAATGGTGCAAGGATACTGCCCTGAGGTACTCCTATATTACAATAATATGGATTAGAAGAATTATTCTTAAACTTTACATAAGCTGTTCTCTTCTTAATAAAAGATTCAAACCATGCAACCAAATTATAGGAAAAACCTAATTTATACATTTTGAAAAGCAACCTGGAATGATCCACTTTATCAAATGCCTTGGATAAATCAAAATAAACAACATCTAAATGACATTGATTCTCAAAGGCATTAGCAATGTGATCAGTTATTGTTAAAAGATTAGTTTCAGTTGATCTTCCAGGTAAAAAACCATGTTGCACAGGAACCAAAATCTTATTTATGTCATTAACAATTTTCTTATAAACACATCTTTCAAATATGCTTGCAACTGTATGAAGCACAGAAATTGGTCTATAATTATTAACATTATCTTTTGAACCATTTTTAAAAATAGGTATAACTTTGGCAAGTTTTAGAGAGTTAGGAAAAATACAATTTTTAATGGAACAATTAAGAATATAACATAAAGGAGCAGCAATATATTCTACACAACCTTTATAAATGAAAGAAGGTATATTGTCATAACTTATACTTGAATGTGTTTTGAGTTCTTTGACAGCTGATATAATATCACTATTGTTGAAACAATCAATAGAAATGCTATCATTAAAACATCCCTTGATCAAATTAAACACAGACAGTTGAGAATTACCAAATAATTCAGAAAAGTGAACTGAAAAGTCATCAGCACATAAAAATGAATAATAATCCAGTTGAGATTTTCTTTTGGTAATGCCAGAAGTTTTAATAAAATACCAAAATTCTTTAGGATTATTCTGACAAATTGAGCTCCATATTTTTAATATAGTTTTGATAATCAATTTTCTGAATAGCTTTAACCAATCTTCTATAATTAATAAAATTATTGTAAAAAAAGTATATTTCGTGTTTTAATGTACTGCTTATGATGATACAATTTCCTTCTAATAATTTTTTTTAAGTTTATCTGAGAACCAAAAAGGGAAATAATAATTGTGAGAGTCACGTTTTTTTGGTATATAAAAATCAATTAGATCATTAAATACTTGATTAAAAAGGTCCATATTATAATTAGCATCTGTTGAGGAATATAACGGGCTCCAATCAAAATTAGAAATTGTCTTACACAGACCCATATAATCCCCTCTTTTATAACATCTTTTAATAATTAAAGGAACATACCACTTAAAATAATTTATTTTAACAAAAAATTCAATAGGTGGGTGATGTAAATCTATAGGAAAATTAAGAGATGAAACACAAAAACATTTAATCTCAAGTAAGATACTTAGAACATAATCAAGTATTCGATTATAAGAATTTAAATGGGAATTATGCTGTTTCAAATTCAAAAAATTAAAGAATTGCAACATCCTATATACTTTGTGTGATAATGAAGAAATATCAAAAGAAGCATTATCAAATAACTCAGGAATGTTAAAATCGCCAGTAATGATAATGTTCATTTTATAATCAATCAAAAATTCTTCAAAAGTACAAAGTAAAGCATCCAAGTCAGAAAAAGACAAGGCTGGCCTTATATAAATGCTTCCTAATAATAATTTTTTATGATGATCAGGGGACACCTCACACCATGTTGATTCACAATATCTAGAATTCAAAAGCACAGATTTATGAACAATCTCTTTCCTAATGGCAATAAGAGTGCCTCCTCATCTTTTAATTACTTCATGACATCTACCTGCACGAAAAACTTTATATCTATCATCTAAAAATGTATCATCATAAATTTATCATTAACTAAGTTTCTGTGAGAAAGATAATAATCATAATCTTCTGAACAAAAATACATTTTATTTGATTCAATTTAGTTCTCATTCTTTTTTTTTTTTTAAAAAAAAAAAAAAAAAAAAAAAAAAAAAAAAAAAAAAAAAAAAAAATAATAATAATAATACATAATAATAATAATAATCAATACCAATAATAAATAATAATATATATATATATAATAAATAATAATAAATAATAATAATAATAATAATAATAATAATAATAATAATAATAAGTAATAATAATAAATAATAATAATAATTCAATTCAATATTCAATATCCATTTATTATGTGCATTTCAACATTTACACTTTAACAGAAATACACAATAAAAAAAAAATAATAATAATAACAATGATAATAATTAAAATTTAAAAAAAAAAAAACAATTATAATCAAATACAAGCTAAATACATAAAATTATATATACATATATGTTCATAACTATACATTTAGTTGTTTTTTAACATTCATCACAAATTGATCGCAAAAAATATCAATATTATTAAAAGTTAGATTATATACCATTTGCAATCTATTAATAACTGATTTACCAAAGAAAGTATTTTTACATATACTAATCTTGAAAGTTTGCATTTCTCTTAATAAGCGACAAGGTACTTTCAATTCTATTTTTGATATACAGTTACTGACATCAATTTTCCCATCAATCAACTTTTTCAGTAATATCATATCCTTCAACATTCTCCTTTCTTTCAATACTGTTTTGACAGTTTGACATTCACCCATTATTAATTTATTAAATCTTTTTTCAATATTATATATTTTAGACTGAATATTAATCAGATTGAAGTTCCATATACAAGAATTATATTCTAAAACTGTAACAACAAGAGAAAAAAGTAACCTATATTTTATGGAAATAGATAAATCTCTCCCATATCTCAAAATACAGCCCATCTTTCTGTATGCTTTATTAATAATACATTTAATATGTGCATTAAAAGTAAAATTGCTACAAAATATAATTCCTAAATCAGATACAGTCTCTTTATATTTAATAACACCATTCTCAATTTTATATTGATAAACAGATTTTTCAGTTTTACTAGTATAGGAAACAATGCATGTTTTATTAATGTTAATCTCCATGTTGTTATACCTACACCATATAATAAAACTATCTATATCCTTTTGAACCTCAATATGATCACTATAAGTAATAATTCTTTTAAATAACTTACAATCATCAGCATAAGTAAGTATCATACTATTTTTTATGCTATGATCAAGATCACACATATAAACATTAAAAAGCAATGGTGCTAATATTCCACCCTGAGGAACACCTATCATATTATCAAAAAAAAAGAGAATTAGTTTTATCCATATGTACATAAGATTTTCGACCCCTCAAATAATTGGAAAACCACTCGACTAAATGAGGACTAACACCCAACATTTTAAGTTTATACAAAAGTCTAATATATGAAACTTTGTCAAATGCCTGAGTCATATCAAAATATACAACATCTAATTGCTTCTGATCAGATAAGGCATGAGCAATATGATCAGATATCACCATTAAATTAGTTTCAGCAGATCTACCAGGTAAAAAACCATGCTGATAACTAGGTAATACCTTAATCATATCTACAATAATATTACTATAAATACACCTTTCATAAATTCTAGCAAAAGGTGACAGAATTGAAATAGGTCTATAATTACCCGAATCAGATCTATCCCCTTTTTTAAAAATTGGTATAATTTTAGCTATCTTAAATATATCAGGAATAATAGTTTTCTCAATTGATAAATTAATAATATAATGCAATGGTGCTACCAAACATTCAGCACAACCCTTGATAATAAAATTAGGAATATTATCATATCCCATAGAAGATTTCGATTTAAGTTTAGAAATTGCAGTAAACACTTCAGGAATTGCAATTTTATTAACATCTATATTCCAAAAACTTTCTTTATTAAATTTAATATCAACCATATTATCATTACTTGAAGTATCTAAGTACATATTAGTAAAATGATTGACTAGATCATCCATAGAAGGCCTAATTACATTATATCTACAACTTTTACTTCCAACAATATTAAGATCTTTTATATAATTCCAAAACATTTGTGGATTATTCCTAAAATTTTCTTCAACTCTATTTAAATTATTATTATAATCTCTTTTCATAAGAGTTTTAGTATAAGCACGCAAACCACTAAATTTCTTATACAATTCTTTATCATTAGTTAGTTTATATAACCTATGATATTTGTGCTTTCTATTTAAGCCCTTACACAATTCCCTAGAAAACCATTTAGGATATTTGTTATTAGTATTTAAATAATGCCTAACAGGAATATATTGATCTAGACAATTTTGAACTATACCAACAAAATTATTTGCCGCTATATTTGGATCATTTTCCATCAAAATTACATTCCAATCAATGTCCTCAAAAGCTTTATAAAGGCCATAATAGTCACCATGTTTGTAATCTCTCTTACTATTTACCATAGGCTTTATATGTTCATGAGAACCATCTATTACAAATTCCAAAGGTGGATGATAAGGATCAGGGGGCAAAAGAGCTTGATCAGCCTCTTTGCACTTCAAATCATTCTTAGTGCTAAACAATAAATCCAACATACCACCCCTAAAATTAATAATACTATTAAGTTGAATTAAACTAACCAACTCAACAAAAATTTTTAATCTATAAAGTTTACTATTATCAACATTCTTATTACTATGTCTTGAGTAATCAGCTTCATTAAAATCCCCAACTATAATAATATCATATTTATATTTCACCAATATATCCTCAACCTTAACTAAATATGCATCTAAATCATTCATTGACAAAGTAGGTCGAAGATATATAGTACCTAACAATATTTTATTTTTATTTTTTAAACTAACTTCAATCCAACAAGATTCAATATTATTATCATTAATAATTATCTGTTTATGCTTTATGTCTTTTTTAATAGAAATCAAAGTACCACCTCCTCTTGTTTCATAATTATAATTTCTATCACATCTATACACACAATACCTATCATCAAATATACTAATATTATCAATTTCTTCTTTTAACCAAGTCTCTGTTAAAAAGATAATATCATATTCATTTAATAACAATTCAAATTTAAAATCAATTGTCTTAGTTCTAAGACCACGAACATTTTGATAATAACAATTCATGAATTGCTATTTATTACACAGATTATTTTGCAAATTTATATCTTGCACTATAGTGCTAATTTCATCAACATTATCAGTCAATATAATATCTTCTGTCTTTTCTTCAATAATCTTATTAATATTTAATATAGCATTATCCTGTGTACTATCAACATTAAAATTTCTTAAATATTTTAAATCTCCATAGAAGGGCAATATGACTGCTGACAAAGGCCAAACGTTACTAACCAAAACTTTATCAGATTCAGATTCCTCTATAGATAAATAAAATGAAGAATATTTTTTAGATTTTGTATTCAGTTTATAACACACACTATTTATATCTAAAACATTTTTCAAATGAGCAGTCACATCTTCAACAGAGGTGTCATTATCCATTCTAGTTAGAAAAAAAAATTTTAAATTTCTTTCTTGTCTTAATAGCTTTTAAAACATGATTAACCTGATTTCCTATAATAGGTGAAGAACTTGAATTTTTAATATTTTTATTCTTATTTTTACGATAAAATACAGTTTTAAAACCATCATTTTCTTTATCTGCACAATCTTTCAAATAAAAGGCATATGAGTTTTTAGAGGTGCTATCTTGATTAGAAATCCCAGACGATTCATCTGACGTTACATTTGTTTTCATATCTGACTGACCAACCTTCACTTTAATTGCTTTATTCTGCTGTTCATTAAATTTAGAACTTGATCTATCAGTGACACTAAAAACTGCCTCCTTTTTTAATTGATCAACTCCTTCACTTCTATTTATAGTAGAAAGTGGAGGGAAATTTAAATCAGAAACAATAAGTTCAGGCGTTTGCTTTTCTTTATGCTTTAAAATAAGTTGACTTTCTTTTTTATTAAAAACAACAGAATTTCTGTCTATGCTTCTATAATCATTATTTTTATTTATATCCAAATTATTAACAGATGCATTTAATAACATATTTTTTATCGTAATATTTTCTTCTTTCAATAATTTAATTTCACTTGATAAATCTGTAACAATATTTAAAATTCTATTCAATAAAAACGTAGATTTTTCACAAGATAAACAATTATTATCCATTTTAGATAGATTTTTTTCTCCTTTATCAAAATCACGATTAGATATAGCATTAATTTCTATTAATTTAGAAATGTCATTACCTTCATTTCCTAATAAATTTTGACCAAAAATATCCAAGTCTTGCGAATCATTTATATCTGATACAATAATCTCCATTTTGTTTTCATTGACTTCCATTACGTTATTACTATTTGAATGATTACATTTATCACAAATATAGGACTCCATTTCTATTTCATTTTTATGCAATATTATTCCATTAGATTTCAAACATGTTTTATGAAACTTATTATTGCATTTAGTACATTTAATTCTTGGCTGTTTTCCAAATATAAGATCACTGCAAAGAGCACATGGTGTACCTCCCATAGCATAGCATAATAATAATAATAATAATAATAATAATAATAATAATAATAATAATAATAATAATAATAATAATAATAATAATAATAATAATAATAATAATAATAATAATAATAATAATAATAATAATAATAATAATAATAATAATAATAATAATAATAATAATAATAATAATAGTAGTAGTAGTAGTAGTAGTAGTAGTAAACATCTCCTGTACTGCCTACATGATTGATGTTTCCATATTTTAACCTCTAAAAAAAGATCCCAACTCTATTAAAAATTCTTAATTCATACACTAACAAATATAAGCTGGAGTTTAACATGGATAAATTTTGTTGTGATCAATATATGCAGGACATGTTCACACACAACATTTTAAAGGAAAATCTAGCTCTTTTATGGGATTTCCCTCCTATTTGAGCAACCTCAAAATGTGACAACAAATACAAGACAAAATTAAAAATAAAATTGAAAATATAAAAGATCCACTTTCAAAGTCTTACTTATCATTGTACTCAAAAGTATTCCTGTTTAATCTATTAATTATGACTTAAATCACATACTATTTTTCAATAATACTATACACTAATTTTTTTACTAGTAAAATAAATTCACTGTGCAGAAAATTGCTGTGGGGAAAATATTATTTCCATTTTAACTAAAAGGTATTCAAGCTTCTCTAATACAAAATGGTTAGGGACTACATTCAATAAATATTTTTAACATTAAAAAGACATTAAGTCTTATTTCTGCTTGTGTCATTTAATCCCATAGATAAAAGTGTTCTTCAAAATTACCCAACAGATAAGCTGCCACCAGCCAATGGATACTAGATAATCTTGCTTACCTTAAATCTCAACATTCCAAACTTTACTTATTTGCCACCTCAAGAGAAATTTAAATATTGTGATATATGCCAGATAATTTGCTCTCCCTTTGTGTTAAATGTTAAAAGACCAATTCTCAACATTAACAATAGACAACTAACCCAAAAAATTCAAAGTTTGGTATGATTTTCTTCTCAAATTAAATCTTGAAGCAATACCAACATTACACTTTCTTAGATACAGAAAACATTAAATAAATATGAAAGACGTATGCTGGTTATGTCATAGAGAGTCTGAGACTCATGAACATTGCCTTTTTATCTGTCCTGCATTTGATAATATTCACACATTCATACAATCATTGTACTAACAAAAAATTGTGTCATTCAAACTCTTTTACAATCATTTGTTAAAGGTAGCTACCCATATATTTGACAAATACTTTTACATTATTTTTATTATGACATATAAGATGCTTCTTCAAGTATAACAATAATCCAAGAAGACATCCAATTACATTGTGGAATAAAATGGAACTATTCTGCTTAAGGGATAAAAAATTGTATTCCAAGAGATGTGCACAGCCACTTGGTCCATATTGCAACAATGCTCAATATTCTAGCATGAAAAGGGACTAATAAAAGAAAAAACTAAGAGCATTGTCAGGTTATAAAACTGATTTGATATGTATGTAGAAAAATGTAAACTCAAATTTGTAAACCACATGCATATCTTTTGTTTTTGTTTTTGTTGCCCCCCCCCCCAATTAAATTTTCAATTTGTTTATGTTAATTTCAATTTATTTCCATGTGGTAAAATAGTTATTAATGTAACCTTTTACTTGTTATATGTAATAAAGGCCTTTTGAAAGCTAATAATAATAATAATCATCATTATCATCTCAAAGTAGAAATCTTATAATTAAATTTTGCAAACACTTTTCTTTTTAAAACAAAAAAACAATAAAAAAAAAACTGTAAATATTCAATGGGACTGCTTTCTGACAGCCATTTCGTTTTAAACATGTATTGAAAATTGTAGTCTCATCAAACTGTATAACTTAAAATAAAATGGCTGATTAAGCTTGGCCAGCAGAAACTATGTAAGTATTCTTTTTTCTCCTATTAGAACATAAAACAATAGTCTTATATCTAAAAATTATGACCTCTTTAAGTAATTTAATATTTTTAAATCAGTATTAACTTTACATATATTGGAAAATTTTGTAAAACTTTTAGTATTTGCTCAGAAAATATTTTATTACAAGAAATACTGCACTTTAAATTTAAAAAAGATAATAAAGAAAAAATAAAATGTATGTGACTTCCACATAAACTAAAAAAAAATATTAATGTATATAATTCTATATGGCTCTTCAAGATATACAAATAGGCTATTAACATTGTAACAGGAACCAGGTTTGAACCCTCTTAAAAGTTGAAGAGATTCTAGATAGCCACATATATGCAGATGTGGTAGTCAAATGTATATATTTGAGTAAGTCAAAATGACTAAATAAATTAGCCAAGGCAGGCTTAAGGAAGGTTTGTGTGCTCATTTGTTTTAATGGAATATGTGCATGTACATGTTATTATATAATCAAATGTACAAAAATAATTTTCTGAAAAAGCATATAAAGTATATTTTTATTGTGTTTCATTTTATTTTATTTAATAAAAATCAAATATGTAAATGATGAGAAATGAAACAAATGTTATATATGGAATGTTGATCCTATGTATTGTTTAAACTTAATTTTAAAACTTTCTAACAAAACTTTTAAGATTAAAAAAAAAACTTGCAAAAAGGTTTTCCTTGTAAAGAAAAAAGAAGACAAAAGAAGCTGGACCTGAGAACATACAGGATAAGACTTAAAATATTGAACATTTTGAGGAGTTGTGGGAAGTATTGGTTGAAAAATATGAGAGAAGTTTCTAGAAAAATAAAAGTGTAAATAGAAAAATCAGGAGACTAAATTTTGTTTTTTGTCAGAGTTTTTATGCTGATATTTTCACTGCTGTATATTAATTGATATTCAAGATTTTTTTTAAACTTATGATATTGAAAAAAAATATTTATACGCGAGTCAATATGAGTATATTGGGGTAAAGTTCTTAACATGCTGGGTTTTTCTCCCATTGCACCATGAAGGAAACAAAAAGCTGTTATATAATCCTGTAACCATTTGAAGCTGAAAATATGCATCCATCTGCATGTGTCTCGGCAAGTATTATGATTCATCATTTTAAAAAAAGCAAAGACATTTTTTCATGTCAATTTCTGTGGCCATATTGTTTTTTAAGTGAACTTACTTTCTTGATGAATATGAACAATCTATTCTTAGTCTTATATTCTTAATCTGTATTTTCTTTATATTAAGTCATACAAATAATATTAAAAATAAAATATTTAATGTTTATAGTAAATAACAATTTTTGCATGTCATATATATATATATTGTAACGATTATTTATATATGTTGCAAATATATTGGCATTTGGTAAAAGCTAAAAAATAAAAGTAAATTTAGATTTTTTTTTTGACTAATTTCTTTTTAAAAAAAATAACGTACAATGAAAGTTAAATTATTCTTTCATATTTTTTTAATGTAATTAGAAATAAAAGTAGAATTGGAGAGAACAAAAGAATTCCAAAAGTAAAAAAAAGATAAGAGAAAGTAAAAATATTTTGGCTAATTAAAGATGGCTGAAAAACTTGATAAGAAAAGAGAACTTTATAACGTAAATTTTATAAAGAATCTATAAGATTATAAACACAAAATGCCATGATAATAGCATGCGCAGAAGTCAGAAAACTGGGCCTCTAGTATAAAAGGCAGAGGTCAGTTTGAAGAACATCTTGGTTTGCCTGATATTCTTTTAGTTGGTTTTGGATTAAAGAATCCAGACCACTCTACGATGAAAAAGTTCTTCATACGAGAGTAGACTGGAGCTTTAGCTGACATTGTTCCCGATGGACACCAGAGAAGCTTACGCGAATAGCCTATGGAACCAGCACCAAGATCAATTTATAATCAATGGCTGTGAGCTCATTTTAACCCCGAAAAACTATGCATAGTTATCTACAACCATCGTGAATTCACTAAAACTTATTGGTAAGACTACTTATTCCTGATTGTGACAAAATTAAGCGTTTGCAAACAAGTTTTAAAATAATCCCGATAGAGACTTTCATTTTTTCTGTACAAGAGACTTTTGTTTATACCAGAACTTTTTAATTAATTATTTTATTTTAATGATTGTGTCATGTTTGAATTAATGTGTTTTCTCTAATTTGCTTGATTAGGAATTCTCATATTTACTTAAACAGATTTTTAATCTGTTATAATAAAAAAAATATTTCTAATAACAATTTTCATTTGTGCATTATTAATAATAGTTATTTTTTTTTATTAATTTATTATTAGTTTAATAAGATTCAAAATGTAATTTACCTTTGCCAATATGTTTGAATAAGCCCAGGAATATTAATCTTAAAAAAATAATTCTCATTACGGTATAATGCAATACCGATTAAGTTAAAAGTATTTTTCTTTTTTTTATTCGTGAGATGTTATTTGACTATTTCAGTGGACTCTTTAGAATAAAAGGTCCTGGCACCCATATTAAATAAATTAAAAGCTGATTTCGTCAATAGCATAATTCTCAACTATTAATAGGCTGAGTTGATCAGGAAATATAGCTATGTTTTTAGAATAGAAATACAACTTTCTTCTTTTTTGACATAGCTTGATCAACTCGCGCACAGTTTATATTAGTGTGTAGAGGCCTAGCAAAACAGAAAACATTATAATATATATGTGTGTGTATGCTTTGTTTTCATATAAACAATTGAGTGCTATTATTTCTATTTCTTATTTTATAGTCATTTATTTCATTAGAACATATGTATGCTTTTATTTGTTAAATAATTTAATGTGAACTATCTCCACATTTCTGTCAGTCTAAGTAGTATCCATCCTGAAGGAGCTAGATAGTGGTTGGGTATTCATTAATACATTATTTTCCTTAAACCTTGCAATATAATTCTTATGTAAGCATAGGAGCGGCACTTGGAGTCAGAAAAAGCCAATGTCCATAAATACTTTGTTAGGAAAATATTAATTGGTAATTACTAGAAACTAAAGTCGAGTATGTATAAACATATATATATAATTATGTTTCTCTTTAATATTTTTTTTTTGTTTCTTCTTGGGATATGAAGTTTTAAAATAACTTGCCTCCAGGTTTATAGCTACTATAAGTCGATCTCAGTCAATTAATGGTTTTGTTAATGAATAAATCTCATTAGTAATAAATATGGGGAAAAAACTTTATAAAGGTAGCATAGATACAACCATGTACAGATGGAAAAAGGTGCTATCCCATTACAATCACACCCAACATGGGTCTATGAAGAATGAAGAGTGTTAAGGGTAGATAATAATAAGAATCAAAAAATATTAATATTAAAGTGTTGTTGTATATTTATGCTTGAAGAAAAAAAAAGAGATTTTTTTTCTGTTTTTTTTTTTTCAAGAATTAAACTCAAGATATATAATAAAGTGGATTGTAGGGAGAATAATCTGTATACAAAAATATGACAGGCAGCATAGTACTGTGTGGGCTGGGAATTGAAGCTTAGCACGATTCTTATTTGAAATAAATACTGAAATAGATAAAAGAAAATGGACCAACAGGAGACAGAAAAAGGAGAAATGAGACACAATGTAGGTTATCTTGAAAAAACTAGAAGGTTTAGAACAAAAGAGGGAATCAAGGTTTCAGGAATTCAAGCAGAGATTAGAAATAGAAAAAGAGAGTGGTCAGGGGGTAGATAGATAGTGATATAGCAAAGTCAAAGTATATGTGAAATTGAAGATAAGCTGAATACAAAAGAAATGTAAGTAATATGTAAATGTCAGGACATGGATAAAGAAAAAAAAATTCAGGTAACTAACATAAATATAGCAGAATGATAAGAGGTTGCAACAATGTACCCACTATCCAGACTAATGTAAACAAATTCTTAAAGGTGTAGGCATTTCTCAAGTCAGATGGGAGAAGTTACAGTAGAGCAGTTAAAAAGTTTACAGAGGTATTTTGGCATCAGTCTGATATCTGAAGTAAGAAAAATAAGAATCATAAGTGAATTATTGGTGAGAGAAATAGGGACATTTAACAGAAATGAATGAGGCCTAAATTGGAAACCAAAGAACTGTAGAAAAAAGATAGTAAAACAATACCAAAAAGGGTGTGGTAAAAATGAAGAATGGCAACCATTGTTTAGATTAACCTATGACCAGGAAAAAGGTCATGTGCACTGACAAAAAAAGATGGACATTAATCTAGTTATGAAAACAGTAGAAGAAAAGTGTATATAAATATATATTCTGAAATTAGCTATGATGTAGTATGTGTGTTTAGTGTTTATCATTAGTTGTTGCATGGATAAGTTATATAAATTCTAATAGATACTAGAAAGAAATATAAGTATTTTTTTTTGTTTTGAATTCAGAGAGTTAGATAAGCTGTAGCTATGGAGCTTTAGGAGAGGAGAGGTATCTCAATTTTGACAATGGATGGTGGGATTTGGCTGATAGATTATGTGATATGTTGCATAGCATGTATATCAGCTTTTGATTCTGGACATAGTTTTGACCCAGGTTGGGAACCTACATAATCAATGATGTTGACGATGACAGTCTGCTGTTACCTTGCATTATCTATAAGACTCCAGAAAATGAGCAGGGTCTTGGGTGATACATATTAACCCTAAACTTTATAACAAGAGTTGTGTATTGTTCTTAAATTTTTACCACACTCCTAAGATTCAGAAGCAGTGGTGTGGTGAGGATTATTCTTTTCAGTTATTTTATTATTATATTTTTTGGTGGTCATGTGGTCAAATTTAAATTGGTGAGGAGTTGAATGTATATTGTAGGTAGGACATTTTGCACTTGTTTTGTGTGATCAGGCCCATTGTGTATTTTGTTGGGTTGGCAGGCCATTTTTCTTTTCTTCTGGATTTTGGAGATTCATGGCATAGATAAAGAGTAACAATTTAAATGTTTAATATTTATCATCCTAAAGAATAATAAAAAAAATTTTAAATTTAATTTGAGCCATCCAAATATGTAGACTCCATGTTTGAAGGCCTCCAAATTGGGGGAGGGGATATTGTAACATGAACCAGAGTTGAACCTTATTACAAATTGAAAAGATCCTAGATAACTACATATAGGCACATGTCGTAGTCAAATAAATTAGCCAAGATAGAGTAAAGGGAGGTTTTTGTGCTCATTTGTTTTAATGGAATATGTGTATATATATGTTATTATAGAATGAAATGTGGAAAAAGATTTTCTGGAAAAGCACATAAAGTATATTTTTATTGGGTATATAATTTTATTTTATTTAATAAAAATCAAATATGTATATGACAAAAAATGAAACAAATGTTATCTATGGAATGTTTACCATAGGTATTGTTTAAACTTATTTTTTAAAGTTTCTAATGAAACTTTTTAAGATAATAAAAAAAAAAACTTGTTAAAAGGTTTTCTTTGTAAAAAAAAAAAAAAAGAAGTCAAAAGAAACTGGACCTGAGATCACACAGGATAAGATAAAAAATATCAAGCATTTTGAGGATTGTGGAAAATATTGTTTGAAAAATAAGACAAAACTTTCCAGAAAAATAAGGAGTATAAATAGAAAAATCAGAAGACTGAAATTTAGTTTTTTGTTGGAGTTTTTATGCTGATATTTTCACTGCTGTATATTAATTGATATTCAAAATTTTTTTAAACTTATGATATTGGAAAAAATATTTATATGTGAGTCAATATGAGTATGTTGGGGTAAAGTTCTTAACATGCTGGGTTTTTTCTCCCATTGCACCATGAAGGAAACAAAAAGCTGTTATATAATCCTGTAAACATTTGAAGCTGAAAATATGCATCCATCTGCATGTATCTTGGCAAGTATTATGACTTATCATTTTAAAAAAGCAATTTAAAAAGCAATTTCTGTGGCCATATTGTTTTTTAAGTGAACTTACTTTCTTGATGAATATGAACAATCTATTTTCCCTGGGGACCCAAACATAATATATGTTATTTCAAATTTATAATCATGCAGATTCTCAGTCTTATAATCACAATCTGTAATTTCTTTATATTAAATCATACAAATAATATTAAAAATAAGATATTTAATGTTTGTAGTAAATAACAATTTTTTTCTGCCAAAGATATATCAACATGTCTCTGTTAGTCTAAGTGCTATCTGCCCTGAGTGAGCTAACTTGTGGCTGGGAATTCATTAATTTGCTATTATTACTTTTTTTAACCCTTCAGTATAATTCTTATGTAAGCATAGGATTAATGCTTGGAGTCAAAAAAGGCTGATGTTCATAAATATGTTGTTAGGAAAATATTAATTGGTAATTACTAGAAACTAAGGCAGAGTATCTATACATACCCATATATATATATATATTGTAGGATATTGAGTTCAAATCACATAACAAATCCCAAAAGCCTTAGAAGGAAAGTGGGAGAAATATTTTTTTTTCTCTTTTCATCTGATTTTATTAATGAAAGAAGACAATATATATATATTTTGACTGGTCATATTTAAGAATTAAAGATTAAAAACATATAAACAGATGTTTGTAGTTGTAGACTGTATAAATCATTTTTCTAAGTTTACTCATTAACTTTTTATAGTTGATTTATATCTAATGGATTAAACCAATAAACATCACATGATCATGGAGTGACAATACATATAGTGAGTTTTGCATGTTTTATCTAATGAATTATAATGTTCATTCTTAATAATGCTTTGATTTTAATACTTTGTTGTTACTAATTTATTCTATGACCTTAATACTAATAATATTAATAATCTGTAGCTTTCAAATTTGTTTAGATTATTTTTGATAGGCAAGTTTTACAAATATGAGTAGATATATGTGTATGCATGTGTGTACATGCAAAAACTAAAGCATAAACATCTATAGATATATTAAAAAAGTTTTTTTAAAAAATAATTTGTATTTTCTGTGTAAGATGTAAAAAAATGTTTTTCTTCTTATGTATTATTTATGTGAAATTGTTCTTACTTTATTTGAAAAGGTTAAGAAAGGTTTTACTCTAATGTCTAGGTTGAGAGAGAAAGATAATGTCAATTTTGACATAACTTCAATGTGAGATATATGGGGGAATGAGAACAATGACTCATTAATAAGTTATTATAATTACAAAGAGACCCAGACCATTTGGACCTCACCAAATAATAAATTTTGAAGAAATATAAAGATAAAAGAAAAGTTTGTATCGCAGTTGCACTGATAAAGTTTAATTTATAGATATCTGGATGTTCCAATAACAAAATATGTGTGATGTCATCAAAAGGCTAGCACATATATAGTATGAAAAATAAGACATTTGGGCAGAATATGACTTATTGCCTTTTTGAAGCCAAACACCATTATATTTATGTTTGAAGGCTTCTACTGCAGCATGGAGGAGTAAAGAAAGATATTTTGTTGAACGGTCCCAATAGATGATCCCAACAAACTCTATACACAATGGAAGAGTTACAATCTAAAATAGGAATAACAAATAGCATCCTACAGCTGATCTTCAAAGTCTGAAGACGACTTTGAGCCTTGTAGTTGCTTTGCCTATGCCATTGCTGAATTCAAATAAAAGTCCAAAGTAAAGATGCTGAAATTTATAATTAAAAGCAGAAAATACCCACTTGCCTATGGAAGTAACAGTACCCAGAGCAAAAAAAATGATGAAACCATCTCAGTGTTAAAATGGTCCCTAAAGAAACACTATTTATGTTACAGCATTATCATCATCACAGTAAAGCAGTAGAATTGTAAGACCAAGCTGAAAATAGAACTTTTCCAGTAAACCACTGTAATTCTTAAATTTACAGATATTAAACATTGGTATGTGATTGAATTCAAATCCTTAACCTTAAACAAACCAACTTCAAAATAAAATTTATCAGGCTCATTGAAACCGTTTCTATATTGAGAATAAAAGAAGAACATGGTAATATCAATTTTAATTTTGTTTTCTCAATGACTATTAACAATTTTCCTTTAAATAAATTAATTTACCCCCCCCCCCCCCCCCCCCCCCCCCCCCCCCCCCCCCCCCCCCCCCCCCCCCCCCCCCCCCCCCCCCCCCCCCCCCCCCCCCCCCCCCCCCCCCCCCCCCCCCCCCCCCCCCCCCCCCCCCCCCCCCCCCCCCCCCCCCCCCCCCCCCCCCCCCCCCCCCCCCCCCCCCCCCCCCCCCCCCCCCCCCCCCTCTCTCTCTCTCTCTCCCCCCCCCCCCCCCCCCCCCCCCCCCCCCCCCCCCCCCCCCCCCCCCCCCCCCCCCCCCCCTCCCTCTCTCTCTCTCTCTCTCTCTCTCTCTCTCTCTCTCTCTCTCTCTCTCTCTCTCTCTCTCTCTCTCTCTCTCTCTCTCTCTCTCTCTCTCTCTCTCTCTCTCTCTCTCTCTCTCTCTCTCTCTCTCTCTCTCTCTCTCTCTCTCTCTCTCTCTCTCTCTCTCTCTCTCTCTCTCTCTCTCTCTCTCTCTCTCTCTCTCTCTCTCTCTCTCTCTCTCTCTCTCTCTCTCTCTCTCTCTCTCTCTCTCTCTCTCTCTCTCTCTCTCTCTCTCTCTCTCTCTCTCTCTCTCTCTCTCTCTCTCTCAACAATGTATTAAATGTAAAAATCAATTATTATAAAAAGTTTTTCAATAATGATGAATTATAACTTTATTGATATTAGATGTAATTTGATTATCATTACATGTAATCATTTGTATATGTATTTTCTTTTAAATGTTTTATTATGTTAATTCATATTATATGTAAAAGTTAGATATAAAATTTATTGATAATGAGAAATAACATATACCCATACACCTAGTGATATAAATATGCCTACATGAGTATGTGTGAGTATAAATGTACAAATCGATAAGAGTAGAAATTTGGCATCATGAGAGGTAGATTTTAATGTGGTTGGTAACTGAGATTAATGGAAGTTGAGATAAATAATTTGAAACCGATTTTATTTAGATGTTCTTATCTTTATAATTCAACTAACTTTTTTCTACTTATTTCTTGATTATTGTTTTTTAAGATTACAGATATTAAAATGTATGTTATATGCAATATGCAAGTATGTGCTTGTATCAGGTGTTTATTTTAAAATTAAAATGTTTCTATGATATAAGATTTCTATTCACCCACTAGAGATATGAACATACACATGTCACACTATATAGTATTAATGATTGAGTTTAAGTATCATTAAGAAGAAGGGACGGGGTGACCTTTGGTTATTATTATTATTATTTGAATGTGACTAATTTTATTACCAATTATATATATTTTTCTGTTCGTTTATTGATGATTAACCAATAATAAAATTTGATTTGTTTTTATTAAAAGAAGTTGTATATTTCTTAGAGTTAATCATTGTCTTGTGAGGTTAGTTTGGTCATCATCATCACTGAGAGATTTCAATAATTAGAACATAGTTTAAATATAACAATATTTTGTTAAATAATTATACATTGATAAAAGATAAGATTTGTGTTATGAGTTAGGCATAAAGTTGTAGCTGGAAGCAACATCATTATCATCATCTTATTAATAAATAGTCTAAATAAATATATTTAATGGCTATATATAAATAATGTTTTTCACTGTGTTTGTTTATTATTTGTGAGCCATCATAAAAGATAATGACTACCATCGAAGATCACTCAAGATTTAGTGAATTGCCATCGATATTCTATAGTATTAAATATGAGCTAGTAAAAACTTATAATATTATTAAATATGAATGTGAAAGAGTTATATGAGAATTTATTTGCACAGCAAAAAATAGTGAGGATGTTTTACCTTTAATGCAAGTGCAAATGATATTGCTATAAAAATGAAAAATTCTACACACAGTTATAAATAATGTACCAATTGAGGTTCAAACCAGGTATGATTATAAGTAGGTATCTATCTAGGTTTAGATAGCCTAGTGGCACCCAGATGTACAGATACATATGAAAGAAAGGAATAGATTGTAAGGTTAGTTACAGAGTGTTTTGTCCTATTGGGACATAAACTGCTTACATGATTATTGGTAATTGATCTAAAATCATTGATCCATTGTGAATGATTGCCCCAGTGATGAATGGTAAGAAAATGGATTTTATCTAGATTAATTTCATTTTCAGTTACAAATGCCATCCAAATCTACAGACTATGGAATAAGGGCATGGTAGTATGTAGATTCTTTTCATATTCAGTTACAGATGGTCTAGATATTTTCATTACATTACAATATATATATATCATTATGTATCTGTTTATTTATTTATTTATTTATTTTTTTTGGAGACTAAGTTTTAAAATAATTTGCCTCCAGGTTTATGGCTACTAGAAGTCCATCTTGGTCAATTAAAAGTTTCATTCATGAATAAATCTTATTAGTAATAAATATAAAAAAATACTTTATAAAGATAGCGTAAATACAACCATGTACAGATGGAAAAGGGTTATCCCCGTCACTGCATATTGTAAAATTTATTTTAAAATTTCACTTTTTTATAAATTAGAGAAGGAAAAATTGCTTTCAAATATCATAAAATTTCTGAATTTTAATGCTTATTTTATTGTTAATTTATATTTTTGTTTGTATTTTTGTTTATATTGATTTTTGGATAGTGAAAAATTGAAGTCATATAGTTAGATACAGCATAGTTTGTAGCTTTCACTTTAATAACTGTGGGAAAATTGTTCTTTATTTATTAATTTGATTGACATTTGAGTATTAGTTTACTGTTTAGCTATTTGGAATATATGTGAATGGATGCTGTCTGCCTATAAACTTACTGATCTTGAGAATTGTAATAGTAGCCGCGTAGACTTATTTTATGAATACTAAGCAGAACTGTATTATGAGGTAATATTTATAGAAAATGTTAAGTTAAAAATATATAACTACTAGAGAAAGAGAGAGAGGGAGAGAGAGGGAGAGAGAGGAAGAGAGAGGGAGAGAGAGAGTGAGCGTACGCACGCGCGCAATCCTTCAGTTTCTCCATTACAAGTATTAATGTAAATAAATGGATGTGCAGAAAATGCATTTTATCTGATTTTATTGCACAAATTGATTTTGGCTTAAAACAGGCTCATCATTGAGATATAGTGCAGATACCAAACTAATATTTTTTAGAATATAATGTTGATATGTCTTTATAATGCACAAAATAATATTGCATACATCGTGATAATGAAAGAATATTTAAAATGGAAAATGGTTTTGTTATAATGATGAATGAGGGAAAAAGTCTACAGATACTATCTGCACAGTATTTCGGATTACGTTTAACTTATTATATAAGATTGGATTTTTTTTTCTAGAGACGTTAATGCATAGAATCCACAATAGAACTTATTGTTTATTGTGAAATTCAGATTTATAATTTTTAGTTCAATGTGATGCATTTAGTAGGTAATCCTATTATAGTCCACAAATTCTTCAATGTCAATATTAGATTATATCACAAGATATAATTCCATTATTGCCAACATTTCATTATATCAGAAAGTGTGATTAAGATCAATAATATGATTGTTTATCACTTGTACTCACTCCCGTATAATTATTTATACAATAAACACTACCATTATATGAATCATGCAATTTTTTTATGAAAGTTACAGTAGTTAAAGAAGTAGTAAGTAAGCAGAAAATATAGATAAATATAAATTCTTGCAAAAAAAGTTTTTTCACCAGCACTAAGAGATATATAACTCATATAATTCATTAAAAAACATTATCTCCGACCGTATATTGTTTATAGTGTCAATTAATGAAGGTATTTAAAAAAATACGAACAATATGCTTTAAATTTAAGGTTTTATAATGCATATATATATATATTATTAATTTAATCTAGTTTGATGTCTTAGATAATCTAATATAAAAACTAAGTTAATTCAAGCAGAGAATTGCAAATCAATTTGATCTAGCGAAAAAAGTAAAATCTTTATAGCAGAGGTTAACTTTAGAATAATGAAAAATATGGAGGAAAATGAGTGATAAAACGTGATAACGATTTGCTAAACGCATTAAAGAAAATATGTTGGAAAGTCATTATTATATTTATTATTTAACTGTTGTGTATATATATTATTTTATTTATTATTAACTTTAAAAAATTCCAAATGCATTAGTGATTTGATAGCATATAATATAAGGAAAATTAACAATTCTCAAACAAATAAATATAAACTAACTGAATTAGAATTCATGATTTATAAGGCAATGTTTATTAATGAGGGATAAACTTTAGAATATAGTATAAAAATATTGATATGCTATAAAGAAATCCTTAATACCAGGGATTATAATACCAATCATTCTACATATATATAATTGGATCTAGCTGTTATAAATATATATAATATTCAATTTGTTGGGTATGTAATAAATGATATTGAACCATTTTAGTTATATGGATTAATACTCATGGAAAACTAGATAAATCGTTGTAACTTGTCATTTATCAAATCTGATGAATAGTGCCAACTTCTGTATTATTTTTTTTGTGACATATTATTTTTAAGTTCTAGTATACTATCATTAAGTTGGTGGCCTCGGTGTTAGCATAGCTGCCTTCCCAGCAGCTCGCCTGGGTTCACTTCTCGATCAATGCATTTGACATATAAAAAAAAAATCATTTAGTTGTAGAAATTATGAAAATTTTTGATGTCTATTGGTTTTTTCAAGTGATAAATAGATGGACTATTCTGATCTTGAAATTCATTGAAATAGATTTCCAATATTATAAGAAACAAATCAAGTGCTTATCAAAATATTATATAAGGCTGACATAATTACAAAAATAATAAGAAGAATTGAATAGAAGTTTTATAGTCAGATGAAACGGATTATGACGTAATCTTTCATGACTTTGATCACTTTCATCATCAGAAATAAAAACACATCACATTATAATCATGCTTTGTTTTAAGATCAATTTATTGGTATTTGTTTTTTAACTGAAATTATGCTAAGATTTTATATTCCCTGAAAGGATTGCTAAATATTCATTTTCTGACCAATATTTCAACCAGGTTTGAACTTTAATTATATACAGAATAAAAATATGAAATTAATTTAATATGTGTAATGAATGAATGAATAGTAAACATATTTCTATTATCGATTTATTATGAATTTTAGCATTTTTTTAAAATTTTTATAAAGACTGTAGAAAAATACAATATCAATTACATTCATTGAAACGATGTGACTAAAAATAAAATCCAATAATGAGGTAATGTTATATAAGATGTAAAAATCCTCAAAAAGAAAAAAAAAACTGCAAAGGTTAATTGGTAGCATGCCAAAATATTAACTAAATAGATTAATAGACTAGAGGTTCTAAATTTAGACTTGTTCGTGATTCATAGATTGGTTTATATATATATAATAAAACTTGTTTTCAGTATAATAATAATAATAATAATAATAATAATAATAATAATAATAATAATAATAATAATTATTATTATTATTATTATTATTATTATTATTACATTTGAAAAGCAAAAGCGTTCTAGATTGAAATATATTTGATTCTATAAGCAGAATATAATTTTGAATAAATAACTGTTAATAATAATGGTGGCATACAAATAGTTTTATTCATTTAATTTTTACCAAAAAATTATTTTATTAACTTTATTTTAGATGGACCTTTACTGAAAACCCTTCATAAAGTCCAAGCACCAGTCCTTTCAAATAAAGAATGTGAATCAATGTTTCGGAAAGCAAAACAGGATCGAAATATTGAAGAACAACTGATCTGTACAGGATATCCAGAAGGAGGAAAGGATGCTTGTGAGGTAAATAATTTTTTTTTAAATTCCAAATTGTATGAATGTTTTGAGCATCTCAGCTGAAATACCAATATGTAAAGGCATTTGTTATTTGCTGTCACACTATGTCAAAAATAAAATATTGAAAATCACTATAATATATAAATTTTTCAGAAATTATTTTTTATTAAGTGCTTTATAGTAGCATTAATAATTCATGCAAATATAACGACTGCTGAGATTTTATTGATATGAATATATTAGTGAATGTATATGCCCAATATATAATTAGCCAATTTACCCATACGAATTGAAACAAGAAGTCGTTAAATTTACATGGCTGATTGGGATCATTTCATAGCAGTTGGTGAAAAGGATTTCTGAAATGTGTACGTATTCCAGAGACATTTATAAATTTTTCATGTGGTACTGTAGTCAAATAATGAAAATTTCATAATGTGTGATTGGAGATGTGACCATTCTCTATTTAATTAGATATTTTCAAAGCATGTTTAATATATATCAAAATACAGTAAAATTTACATAAATTATATTATTTTTAGAAGTACTTTAGACTATACATTTTGTAGTCTTTATCAACTATATAACATTGAATAATCAAAACGAGACAACCTTTAACAATGAGTTAGGGCTGAATTGCAAGCATTTGAGATCCAGAATTGGCCTATTGGCCGGAGGTTCCTCATGCCTGCTATAAGTGTGAATTATTTATTTGATATTTATCTATACTAATTTTAAAACAAAAATAATATCAAATTTTAATATTATGAATATGTACACTTTATCCTTTTGTTTTTTAACGTGTGTACATAAATAATTAGTTAAACTTTTTTTCTTATCAATGCTTTTTTAAGAATATAATTTTATTTATTTAAGTTTTTTAAAATATAAACTTGATAATTATTAAACAAAATGCTTATTTTCGTTTCTTTTAGAATGCTTTTAATAACTAAAAAAATGAATAAACTATATTATTTTTTTTGTTTTAAACTAAAGTGCACTATTTAAAAATAATGGTTTACTCAGTTCTTAAGTATAATATTTCTTCATGTCCCAAAGTGATTCAATATTGAAGCTATTGATAGTAATATTGGATGAATGAAGTAAAGTGATTATATTAATTAATAAATACACATCTCATCTTTTGTTTTATAGTATAAAATCCTAATTTAACATATTATTACAGTTGATAGAGAAAGAAAAGTATAAAACATAGCAAATTAATTTTTTTTATTTCATTAATCATCACTTCTGGTAGAAAATTTCGGGAAAAAAAAAATTTCCTTATGAATGTGCTTTGTTTTTAGAAAAGATCTAGATCAGCTGTGGGGAGACCATCACTCCAAAATGTTTCATTAACTTTTTGAAGTTTTGAATGCTGCATCCCAGGTATTTTTTAGAATCCCTGTTATGAAACCCTGGTGGTGCTCATCAACAGTAGCAGGTGCAAAATTATTTAGTATTATAACTTTAGTGTTTTAATCTTTTTTTTTTATTTGGATCATAGAATTCAACAGCAAAATATCTGGTATTGTTATGGTCTGCAAGATAAAGTGCAAAGTCCCAATAGTTTATATAAATTGAGAACCTCTTATAGTAATGCCCTGGAATCGATATAGAAAACAATTAATGTCAGTGTCAGATAAAACTATTGAACAATCAGAAAAGAATCAGCATATAGTGTAGAGACCCCTGGAAATGGGGTTATTGAATCTTTCATAATGTTTAATATGAGGGGATTGTTTTGATTTGATAAGTAAAGATTTTACTATCACTGTATGTAGATTTTTTGAATCTAGACACTGACTTTAAATCTGGAATCTATTGTTGGTTTTTGCAATGTTAGCATAGGTGTATTTTCAGCTATGGTAGAACTGATGAATGAGTTTGTATTGGTGGCAACCTTTTGTTCACATGAATATCTGGCAGCAATTTTTATTGGAATTTTAACAATCAATAAAATATAAAAAATCAATTGTTATACATGCACACATGGATATTTTCTATATATATATATATATAATGTATTATTGTTATTTTCTATATATATATATATATAATGTATTATTGTTTTTTTCTTTTTAATTATAAGTTGTAAGACATCACTTCTGAAGATTTTTTTTATGTGAGATTTGGAAATTGGAATGCAGATAATTTTTAGTTGACATGCAGACACCTTGTTTTGTCTTTTTATCTTTTTTCTTGGAGTTGAAATAGCTTATTTGTAACTGTTAATGCTGCTGCTGCTGCTCATTAGAATGTTGGTATATTGAAAATTGTATAGTTAATTATATGGTACTATTTTATTATGTATTAGTATGCCTAATATACTAAAGATACCATTTCAAAAATGTACATTCCTATCCAAAGTCAATTTAAAAGTTCATTACTAATGGTTTTTCTGTAATGATTGGTTCCTTTTAAAGTCAGATTATTCCTATGCTGATACTCTAACACGAAATCCATTATTTAAAACATTAATAGTAATTAATAGAAAATATAAAATATGAAATCCAAAAGTTAAAATAACCAATATAATAAATTAAATATATCCTTCATAATTAAATTATTAGCCAAACACAAATTAAAAATTCATTATTGACGATTTTCTCCGCCACAGAAGACTTCTCAAGTGCATCATCTATCTATCTATCTATCTATCTATCTATCTATCTATCTATCTATCTATCTATCTATCTATCTATCTATCTATCTATCTATCTATCTATCTATCTATCTATCTGTCAATCTGTGTGTCTGTCTGTCCGTTCGTCCGTCTATCTATCTATCTATCTGTCTATCTGTCTGTCTGTCTGTCTGACTGACTGTCTGTCTGTCTGTCTATCAGTCTGTCTGTTGACATTGTAGAGGCAATTCTAGTGTTTTGTTTATATAATATACATACCCTTTATGCAGTGATAGGATGTCAGACTCACAAATGTACAGTCTATGCATCGATTTTAATTCTGAAACTTCTAGCGTTCATAATTCTTATGAACTCCTAAGTAATAGAATTATTCGTTTATTTCTTTATATATTAATATAGATAACAAAATATTTACATCATAGTCAGCCATATTTTTTTATTATAGATCCATATATATATATATATATTAACACAATAAAAAAAAGCATTTTTATTTTCAAAAATAAATTCACTATTTTTATTTTCATTTTAAAGGGTGATTCTGGTGGTCCTGTCCAGCTAGAAAAAAATGGTCGTTGGATTTTAATAGCAGTTATTTCTTGGGGTGTTGATTGTGGCCATCCAAATCAGCCTGGTGCATCAACATTAATTCCAAAATTTACCGATTGGATTACAGAGTCTACTGATAATGAAGTGTATGTAACATGACATATTTCTATAAAAGAGAACTGTCAAACACAAAAACTGCCTGTACTACTTCCTAAATCTACACTGGACCAAATTTTAATACTTTGTACTTTTTTATAAACTATGTACATATGAAAGCTCCTGAGGCCATTAAGTATTTATTAAAATATAATGTAAATATTACATCTTGTTGCCAATAAAATTATAATCTAATGTTTGTAACAGTGAGATAAGTTTCAAGTTCTTAAATAGTAATTTAACCAATCATTTATAGTGTTCAAATTTTATATGATCTCCCAAAAAACAAATAATTTATTTTAATGTTATATATTTTATTTAGTGCATTCAAAGAGAGAGAATTGAAGACTCAATGTTAAATTATTATTATTAATGTTTCAGCAGCATTTCCAATTTGGATAAATAATAATATACATGTAATATAAAAACTAGTATTGTTATATTGATATCTGTCAATAGAAGTGTAGTGTCAAAGATTAATATGTATATATATTTAAATACATAAAAACAGTATATATCTAAACAATACCAATATCAATACTAATAACAATACACAATAATATTTTGACTCAAAAATATTAATATTATTTTATCTTTATTATATTTAAAAGTAAAAATCTCAGCATTTCTTCCAATTTGTCACTACAATTCTATTGGCACATGAATAATTGTTATTCCTCTATGAAGAGCAATATATATATTAAATAGGCTAATTTCACGTATGTGCTATTAAAGTGATATATTAAATTTGAACATCCCCATCAATAAGTGTATTAGAAGTATAAGTGTATCACTTATATACACCTGGGTCTCTTTTTACACAGACTTATTTAATACGATTTTGAAGTTATGTGATTCGTATTTCACCGGAAGTCGATTTCTGATAATGCGCTATTACTTTAAATAATAAATTTCGCGCACTTACGTTATATTGAAAGTAATACCACATTATTGGAATTCGACTTTCAGCTTAGTAATTTCAATATTTTCAGTGCTTTATAATAGTAAAATTTTATGCAATAATGAAATTAAAATCATGATTTCCACATTTTATGTATACACATATTAAATTTTACAAGATTATAATGTAAATTTGTTCAAACATTGTGCGTGTTAATTTTGCATTTTAAATCACATTCTGTTTTTGCTTTTTAAAAAAGAGTGTAATCAATTATTATTTTCTTATTAATGACACTAATCATTAATGTGCTCTTAAATTCCAACGAGAGCTAAATGGTTGTATGTCTGGATATCGCGAGCTTCGTAAACAATTAATAAAATCATCATCTCAAAGATTAATTACTAATTATGTTGTCACCAGAAAATCATAATAATTAAAACGTGTATAAAAAATGTAAATTACTGTACTGTAAATTATGCATAAAAATATATTATTTTGAATAAAATTAAATATTATAGTTAAAAAAAGTTTGTCTTATATCAATTTTTTTCAAATTTGAAATTTTTTATTAGTCATATTTTATTTCCTTATTTTTTTTTGCACGAATTTTAAAGTAATTTTACATTGGTGCTTTGCTTTTATGCGAATTTTGAAAAATTACAGACCGCATCCCCCCTTTTTCAATGTAAGTTATGTCTATTTTTGTGTGATTTTGTTTGCGCGTGTTTTCTGAGGGACCTATCTATCGCGTAAAACGAGACCCAGGTGTATATATATTACAGGATAAAAATAGAGGAAAAAATACGGAATACTTTTTGTTTTGATGTATATATGTGTAGTTACTTATTGTAAAATTTCACTGATATATCTGCAAAATACACACATTAAAATACTGAACATTTTATTTTTTACATGCATATATAATAAAAAGTAACCCAATTTCACAACTCAAACAGACTAGCTGAGAAAATAAACTCTAAAATACTACCAATAGTTTCACTGCTACAAGTAGCCTTCTGAAGTGTAAAAAACTACAAAGTAACAATATATATTTATACTAAACATTGCCCACAAACCCACTTACTCCCCATGCATTCTTCTTCTTATTATTTTTTAATTTATGTAAAAGTTCATTTAATATTAATGGTGTGTGGGAGATAAATGTAATGTTGGGTAATGTTTAATATAAATATGTTATGTGGTAGTTTTTTTTACACCTGAGAAGTCTGTTTGTAGCAATGAAACCATTGGTAGTGTTTTAGAGTTTATTTTTTTGTCTATTATAGTTGAGTTGTGAATTTGGGGTAATTTTGATTATTTATTGACTAGTTTAGCTTTATGCTTTTAATGTTTATATTGTACCAGTTAAAATATGTTGATCCATCTAACATGAGCTGGAACTCAGTGAAACGTACTTCAAACCCAGTCAAGCTTGAGATTTAGATCAGGGATCAACCTAGATTCGAACCCATTCCACAAGGCCCAGATAGAACATCTAATGAATAACATAAATAATGATGGCACATGAGAATTAATTCTTAAATCCAGCCCACTAGAAGAGTGAAAGAGACAATGAGACATATTTAACAAAAGAACGCATATACATGTTGGAATGCATGGAAGTGGAGAGAAGATAATTTGAACTACATAAGTGGCTTGAATAATAAAATATTTAATAAAACATTTAACAAAACAGTAAATTAATTATATATTTATTTGAATGTGCATGACAGGATAATGTACCTGGAGGTAGAGAGTTACATACAATTGATCACACTATTATGATTCATATGCTCTTATTAATAAATGACATATTCTATGTAAATAGGTATATTTGTTGGATGAGTTCAAGATGCCAATCACTTGATTACAAAATAAACTTACAACATATTTAAATTAACACTTTAGTGGCATTCTGAAAGGTGGTGATTAATGTACAAATTTCTGGAGCATTCTAGAAATCATTATACATATGACATACGCTATTTTCATGGTCGTGAAAATCAATATATTTTAAAACATGGTCTATTCATTAAGGATAATATTTGTGAATATTTAATAAAATAACATACATTTAGATCAAGTTTATTTGCTTAGTGAACAAAATATTTTTAACCATTCTTTAAATTCGGATTTAAAAAGAAAAGAACACTTCACTTTTCTAACATATGTATACTCTTAAATAAATGGAATAAATTGCGATGGTGGGATTTTTTTTTTAAATAAGAAGAAAAACAACATTATTAATTAAACTAATTACTATTATTGGATATATATATAAACAAAGCACAATTTTATTGTTACAGTATGGAAATGAGGTCATTAAATAAATAAATTAATCATAATGAAAAAGTAGCGGTGCTGATATGAAAGCAGAATAATCTGAAATGAGATCGTGCTTCCAAACGAAGAAAATGAAATGGCTAAGAGTTCCTTTTCTAGGGCACTGCTTACAGAAGTTTACTTAGGCTTGGCATGGTCTTCAGGGTTCTATGGTGCAACCGACATGAGAGGTCTGTTATACAAAAATGATCCTGGGAGGGTCAACTGTCCATGGGATAGGACATAAAGAATGTCTATAGGTTTGAACTCATCACAACCCTCCAGACTAGAAGCACGTAATATAAAAAATCTAAACCATATATCAGCAATGCAACATAACACTTTGTCTTTAATGACATGAAATAGAAGTTACTACTTTAAGATACATGAACCTCACTCAAACGCTATAAGTTAGGCAATTAATGCTAGCCATGCAATATACATGGGAAAGATTTAATTCATACAAAATAGATTTTAAAATTACCCCCCACACAAACACACCTTCCTTGCTATTTAACATATTGAAATCCCACTCTTACAAATTTTATAAGTTTAGAATAATCAAGTCTTTGAAATATTAAGAGAATAGCATTGTAATACAGAATATATATAAAAAACAATAAAAATAAGAAATAACCTAAGTGAGTGATATATAAAATATTTAACAGTGTTAATTTTCTGGGGATTTAAAATTTATACATATATAATACCCTTTTGATGCATTAAAGAAAATCATGAAATTAGGTCAACTTGAGAAACAATCTGGCGATCATAGTAATTAAGAAAATACGTACATCTAATTCAAAAGATAGGGTTTTTTATTAACCTCAACCCAAGAAGGTTTGAGTAGATAGGGAAAAATAACTTTATACATTAGGCTCGCAAGATTGTTTAGATTGGCAAGTTAAAATAATAAAATAAAGCATAGTTTAAAATTAAGAAAGTAACTGCACCAAAATTAAAGAAATAAGAGCATATGACAGACTTTACATATAAACGAAAAATTATTAGTATAAGAGCAAATTTACATTAACAGTTAAAAAACATTTAATTTAACAATTTAAATAAGAAATCAGTCGAAGTTGAAATTAGTTTTAGAAGTAATTAGATGTAAATTTCATAGGCAATTCTTAGGTTAATTACCTTGCTATATTAAAGAGTCCATTTGACAGTTTGGCTTCAGCATGGCAAATTAACAAGAATCAAACAATTTTCAATGTAGTAGCAAGTTTCCATTAGACATTCCTCCATTTTTAGATCATACTTTCTATTATTTTTGGAGCATCAGCAAGATGCTTATTGGTGGTGAGAGACTGATCAGCAAAGGTGAGAAAAGATGGTTAGTTTGACTACTCATTTAATATTTTGGAAAATAAAGTAGCGTAGAGTATTTTGGTGACTACTAATCTACAAACTAGTTCTCTCTAGGTATGCAAAAATCAGTTTATTATATACTGCCCTCATGTATTTGAGGAATGCTTTTAATATCATTTTTTAAATTTCATTCGCAATTACTATCTAATAGGAATTTTCTCATTTCTTTCACGTATTGTTTTGTAGATGCAACCGTTAGATAATTTGTCAAAAATATATTCAAATCTATTTCCAGATTAGAAATAGATTTGATAAAATGTTAATTGCAAAAGTAGAAATTTTTAATTTGATTTCTTTTTTTATTTTTAGTACAGTTTAATTAGACATTCTTTCCCAAAATTAGACAATGTAAAATTTCCACCCTTTTAATTATTTTTGGACAATTAAAAATTGCATACTCCATTTTGGATTTTTAAAAGAAAAAAAAATACAGTTTTTTTTAAAGAATTTAAATGAAAAGTTTTTATTTTGCAAACTTTAAAAAAAAAAAGTAAAATTATTGTGTTAGTAATTTCTCCCGTTATATATATATATATATATGAGCTGCATCTAATATATTTTGATTTTAATAAAAAGAATTAATAATAAATAATAGTAAAAAAATATTAAAAGCTAAATTTTATAACTTTTTAGGTGCACATCTCAAACATATATATAAAATATATATACATAAATATAAAAGCAGGAAGCAACATAAGGTTTATAAATGGGTTAGTAATTTGATAAGTATAAAGGACTATGAAGCTCAATCATTAATTAGGATTGACTGCTTCAATATACATGCATATATATATATATATATTGTGCCACTACTTTTTATAGCCGACTGTATGCTGAGAATTTAAAATATATGAAAAATCGGTAATTGTTATCATATGAAAGTGCCACTAGGAAAAGAACCTAGAACCGCAAAATTAAAAAAATTCCATATTCGCAGTTGATAATTTGTATATGTATGACAGGTCAACCCAAATTTCTATCAATAATCCTATTTCAACATGGACAGATTTAATACAATAATAGGTTTTATTGTTTAACCTTTTAACCGCTAATTATATTATTGGTTGTATGAGGTAAAAATCAAATCTTTTAATTGGCCAACTCACAAACTGAAGACAAAGCCTATTGTTAAAACATATTCGCCTATAATATTAAATTCAACTCAGATACGTTTATAAAAAGTATATTATTAATTTTTCAGGTTATGAAGAGAACGAAAGTTCTTTCAAAAATAAATTGCTATTTATTTATTCTAAAATATTCAATATCGGCAACATAAAAGCTATAATATAAACAAAAAGATCGACTTTTATGTTATAGAAAAGTAAATATTTCTTTTTACTACTCTTCAATATTTTTACTAAAATCTTCAATATTTTTCGAAAATAATTTTGTTTTTTTATTATTCTCTCTGAAAATAATTTTTAATTTCCATAAATATAATTTTATAATAATTTAAATCGTATTCGAAATGAAAATCTCAGCGTTTTTCTTTATTTTCTTTGATCAGGCAGTTTCTATGTTCTTTCCAGCCAATCAGAATGTCTTTTTCGGCTGAGAGCATGCTAAGAACCAATCACAAATAATGTTCTTTCTTTGTTTAGGTTTAAATGTGTTTTTTTTTTATTTTTTACTTGTAAAATAAATCGGAAGATGGCACCATCTTACAGAACTTTTAAAAACCCATTCAATACGTGTTTAACGAATATTTTCGTATAAAAACTGGCTGAGTTAGAGTGATGTCAGATGTCGATGAGAAGCCTCGTAAGAGACGGTTGATTAAAGAACAAACACACACAAAAAAAATACATTTTCATAACCTTTATCCAATGATATGCTTTATTATAGTTTCATTTTTTCTTTATTGAGGACCATTAACAAAACAAATCCCTAATAACCCCTCTATACTTTCTATACCTTCCTTTGTTTTCTTGACACTTTATATAACTAACATAATCTTTCTGTTTTTTTCTTTTCTCTTTTTTTTAATTAAAGAAAAAAAAAAGAAACAAAGGCAAAAAGCAATATATATTTCATTTTCGAAGGAATATGTGCTTTTAGTTAAATAAACGTCCAAACTGATCCAAATCTTGACCAGTATTAGGACTAAGCAGCTTATTATTAGGAGTAAGTTATAACACAAGACCCCTACCCTCTCTTTCAATATTTTCTCAACCCTTAATACTTTTCACTTGCTTTCTAAATCATTTTTAATTCTATTCTGATAACATTATCATGGAGTCATTTATTGGATTATCATCTTTTCTTAGCCTCACCCAATAGTCCTGAAAATTTAGTCTAAATTTAGCTTAACCATTCATAATGAAAAATTAAAACATACACATAATTTACGTATTTTAACTAAAGAAATTAATTAATGCAGATATAAACATTATTAATATTAAAATAAAATCCCCTTCTATTGTCATAACTCATAGTTCATTAATAGTTAAATGCAATCCTAAACATAGGTTTAAAGTTCACTAATGTCTATAGTTCAATCAATAAACATAAAGTTTCTGTTACCCTGATCGATTAGTGCACATCCATAAGCATTTCTTCATACCTCTTGGGAGTTGATTTTCAGCAACTAATTTTTGTTCCATGGTTAGCTCCGATTTCTTTTATGTGTTTTGATGTTCCTTGAGTAAGTTTCACAGTTTGATGAAGATCTAGGAATGGGTCAGTGCCCCAGTTGGAGATGGATTCCATTTCATTTTAGCCTTCAATCATTTTTATTTTACTTTTTTATATAATAGTTCTTTCTTCATTAAAAAACTAATAGTATCTCACAATAGGCTTTTCTCTTTATGTATAGTCCTTTTCTTTATTGTCCTTTTTTTGATCATTTTCCTGGCTAGTGATTGCATTTTTTTCATTATTTTTTTTGTTTTAACACCTTGCTAACCAGAAGTCATGACAATAGAATTAATTACAAGTCTTTTTCTCTCTCCCCTCCCTTCAGATTAGAAAATTAAAATAATTAATTATGAAATTGTTTCCAAATTTTTTCTACCCCTTTCGATTAAATGTCTGTCCAATTAAATAAATAAATAATTTACTATTTTTTTTTTTTTTGTTTCTTCTTTTTTAAAATCCCAATAAAAAAAACAATTAATAAATAAAACCAAAAAAAACTTCCTATACACACAACTTTTATTTTTTTATTTTTTACCTAATGTATATGTGTATATACATATATTCACATACACACAGAGAACTTAACATGAGCTGATTGAAATTATCAGCTCAATATATATATATATATGATTTCATATTATTTTCGGGATATTCCACATGTAGTAAAATAGCTAAATAGCTGACATTTCAGTACGATAAAAAGTGCCTTCTGTAGAGCATCCTCTTTCTCAAATCATAGGAATGCATGTGAGATTTAAAATCATTTTTATCTTATTTTTCTCCTCATATTTGAATCCTATTGGTTGAGAAGTTTTAAAATTTATTTTGTCTTCCAATAGTTTCTTCCAAATATTGTTAATCTTCTTTAATTCACACCTTCCATTTATGCTCTTGGGTCTTTTAAAAATCTCTATAACTTCTCTTAGCAATTTCTGGTCATATTGTTCATTTTTTTCTAGAATATTTGTTTTATCAAAATTCATATCATGATTAGTTAATTTTATATGAGAATAAATAGCTGATGAATTGAATTTTTTTCTGACTGTCAGAATGTGTTCTTCCTTTTTATTATTTATTCTATGATTAGTATATCCAATATATGTATGTGAACAAACTCTACATAGAATTTCATATACACCATGACACTCCAAAGCAATTTTATGTTTAGGAAGTGGAAAAAGTTCACAAATTTTTTTATAAGTAGTGTAAACTGCCTGAATATTATTATTCTTTAAAATGGTACCAATTTTATCAGTTGGTCCTTGTATATATGGCAAAATTGTCTTAATTTCTGATGTATCAATATCTGTTTTCTTTATATATATATAAGCCCTATTAATTAATGCTGTATCAATATCTTTTTTTCTTTTTATATATATAAGCCCTATTAATAATGCTGTAATTAAAACCATTATCAATAGGCATTTTTTAGTAGCAGAAATGTCCTGGAGAAAATGGCTATTATCAGAAAGCCAACAAAGACTTTGCCATTGAAAATATTTGTGCAGAATGGTGATGAGAAGAAAAATGTAGATGCCTCTCAGTGTGTGTTGGTTTTGATATATATACTATGGGATAAAGAACCATCTTCCTTTCTTTCAATTAAAACATCTAAAAAAGGTAATTGGTTATTATTTTCTATTTCCATAGTAAATTTTATATTGTAAAAAGAGTTTAAAAAATTAAAAAAGTCATCAAGAGCATGCTTGTCATGAGGCCAAATAGCAAAGGTATCATCAACATACCTCAGCTATATAAATGGTTTTTTAACTGCTGAAGTTAAAATTTTATTTTTCAAATCCTACATAAAAATAGAAGCGAATGCTGGATAAATTTGTCAACTCATAGCTACACCTGATGTTTGTTTATATATCTGCCCATCAAAAACAAAAAAATATTCATTATTCAATGTTTGGAAAGTTTTTAGAATACTGTTTTTTTTTTCTGGTTTTTTTATAAGTGATTGTTTGAGAATTCTTTTAATATTTGTGTATAAAAATATAATTAAGATTTGTACATTTCAAAATATAGATACAGACATTAAAAATGACTTGATTGTAATATGCATTTTGATTTAACAAAATCTTTCCAGTCAGCCCAATATAAATATAACTCTACAAATGTTAGTTATTATTGTTATAAATATTGAAGTTCCAATCCCTTCCTTCTATATTTTTAAAATTGATGAATAAAACTATATATAAAGATAAATATACCAAAAATACATTTTATACCAAATCAGAACTGTAAAGTTGGTCTTAGACATAATTTTTTATACATGTCTTCATTATTGATCCAGTGTTTATCAATGCCAATTTATTACAATTTAATCCTCAACTTTGAAACTAACCACTTCAGGTAATGTACTAATGATTATTATAAGCTATTTATTAGGGTAGAATCATTATATTACTAGCCAAAGATAAATATATCTACTTTTTAATTAAATATTGTTCCAATGAATATTTATTCCAAGTTTGTCTACTTTTTTTGTTGGAAAATTTTAAGTATATCTAAAAATATATTAAACAAGAAAAAATAGAAATAAAGTTAGAATAATTATTCCATGTGTTTATCTGTAAATAATAACATATATGGTAATCTTTAACTGGGTTTAAAATTTACATCCAAGCTCGAAAGTATATGTTGTGAATAGTGTCAATGGTGTGAGTGTATAAAGTTTTGATACTTGTCAATCAAATTGTAATAATAATCAAATCTTCATTAGTGCCATATTTCTAAAAAAAATGTATATTGTACAGAAACCATTATATAAGATAAATATGTGTTTGCTAAAAATATTTTTATATTATACATTTGAATACGTTTTTTTAAAAAATACTACATAACAAAAGTTTATAATATTTAGAGTTACGTTAATAAAATATAACATAAACAGATCCATATTAGTAACAAAAAAACAAATATTTTTCAATGGCTGAAACAATAAGCTTAAAACGTAAATAAACTAATTGTAAATATTATGAGTATAATATCTAGTCATTAATAAAAAGAAGTATTGTTAACGAAATGTCATTTGTTACAACTTACATGTATAAAAACGTTTAGATATATTGGGCCTGTTTGTTTTATCTATTTAATTTTCAAAAAATGTGATGAAAAATAAAAAAGTGTAATGGAGTCTGAGAAAAGTATGAATTAGAGAAGAATGTAATTGAATTTGAAATAAAATTCAAATTTTTGATATGAATAATAACAATTTTTTTTTAAAAAAAATAGACAATCAAAATATCAGTAAATATATAATAAAATACAAATTATTAAGGTGAGAATATATATATTGGTGTGTGAGGGGAAGAAGAGAAGAAAGAACGATAATTATACATTAGAATGGAAGGTATGCATATAATTTTCCTAAATAAAAAACAAGGATAAGTTTGCCCTAACAAGTTCACTATACTAAGAATAAAACTATAAAATATATTGAAAATGAAAATATTTGTTATGATAAATAAAAATAATCTGCAGAGTCCATCAAAAATATTAACATAAGAACATGAAGTTTTAAATAATAGTCTGATAAAAAAAAGGCAAAATCATGTAATTGATTTATACCAAGATTAGAGCAAAATAATTTCAAAATAATTCTCTAAATGGTCTTTGTTTAATATAATTAACAAAGCGAATGTTGTAGAAAGTCAATACAAAAATAATGCATTATGAAGTTATAAATTTTATGTTTGGTATAGTTATGAAGAGAAGAGGATGAAGTTATAAAACACAATAATTTTAGAAAAGGGATTAATAATAAAGATTCTATAAAAGATAGGCAAAAAAAAAATTCATTTATTTACTAACGGTTAAAAAATATTTACAAATAATATTTTATTTTTCAAAAAAGCAAATAAATTTTGAAAGAGTTGATGTAATATCTCAAATATAAATATAATGAAAGGGAAAGACATATGTATATATATATAGAATTAAATATTTTCTATGGACTGTTGTCTAATAAAGAACAAAAATAAAACAACTAGATGGTGCAGACTGGGAAAACACTGCTAACATTTGGCTTTTTAAAAATAGTGAATTAAAGTGAGTTTAAAGTGACAAAAGGTGAAAGTTACATTTGAAATTGAAGGTAAGAACTCTATAATTTTTAATTGAAGATGAAGAAAAATTTCAAGTTGTCTGACACTAATGAAGAAGTTGGAATGAAAATGGAGGGAACCACTTCAAGGAAAATAAAAGAGAAAGCAGCAAAAGCTACCTCAAAGAATAAAAAAAATTGATGAAACTGTTTTTAAAAGAAAAGAAAGTAGAGTAACAAGATATTTTTCAGAATAAATTAAAGCATTCTATATTCAAAGTTAGTGATCAAGAAGGGAAAAAACAGTGACATAAACATTAAAGAGGGCCCTGAATTGCTAGAGATAAAGGAAACTAAATAAACCCCAAATGGACTACAGAACATAAAAATGAAGGAAAAACATTGAAATGGATAATATAAAGAAATCTAATAACATATCTAATAGCAACAATCAGCAACCATGAAAAGAACAAACGTTTTATTCCGAAAACCAAAGTTATGTAAAACTGTTAAAATCGAATGAAAATAGGGATATAGCAAAAAATAATGTTACATAAGAAGCCTACAATGATATATTTGACTTAATGAGGAACAAGAAGAAGAGGAAAACATATCAAAATGGGATAAAAGATTATTGACTTGGAGAACTTTAACAGGATAAATGATGAATTTAAAGCATTGATCCCAGCTCAATTATGTAGATCCTTCCAGTGCAAAAAGAGATTTTTAGGAAAAGTATACTATTGTTAAATGGATATATTTGATGCAAAATAAACAAGAACAGACTGGTGGTTTTGGCAGGAATAGTAAAAAACTGCTATATCAACTTTAAAGAAAGTGATCTACAAAGAATACTAAACAATCTTGGCAATGTTTCACACTTCAGTTATCTCCAGAAAAAAAAAAACAGCAGAAATGTTGGTACTTACAAACACAGCAATGTTTAATTTTCCACTAAAGAAAGATATATCCCACTTAACATTCCCATGGTACATGCTTCAGATAGCTCACCATTAGTGATATTATTTTGTGGAAAACCACCTCAGTGTTTTTTTGTAAGAAAAGAATGCACCTGGTCAGAGATTGTCCAGCCAGGGTTTGCAATAAATGTAAAGGGATAAAGAATAAATTTCATCATTGTAATACTCCGGAAATGAAAAGAGATAGCTTGGTTGGATGGATAGAAGGAAAAAGAAACAAATGAAGGATTGACTAACAGAAAAATGAAATTAAAAATTGGAAAAGAAATGCAAAAGAACCAAACTATAGAACAAGATACAAATGATGGAATGATGAAGGAGCCCATGTCAATCTGCAAGGCATGTCTTCAAGCATCATGATAACAACATCTATCAAAAAGAAACCTAAGAAAAAAGTCAAAACTGACCTAGAGAAATGAGATGGCTGGGCCCCTGATGTAAGTCAGGAAGATGACCATCTTAGTTCATCTGGTTCTGAAATCTCACATGAAGGGAAAATGAAAGGAGAAAAAGGAAGACAATGGAAGGAGGAAAATGCAATGTGGCTGAGCAAAATTAACAATAACCAAGATCACCAAATACAAGGACAAGTGGAGCAAATAAACTTAGCTCCTCCCAGTTTCATGAGATTCACCCAATATGTAATGAAACAGTAAGGTCTGCTTTGCAGATCTTCGTTTCACCTTTTCTCACCTATTTCCTACCCTCATACCTTAGTTTGAACCCCAATCTATCGTAGTGTGTCTGCAATATGCTTATATACCGAAAATCCCACCTAATTTTAAACCACGAGTACAATGCTCGTATTATATATATATAACTCATTTCCAAATAAATAAAAGATTATAGATTATGTATATGTTCACATAATTTTGATTTATTAAAAAGTAGGTTATATAAGTCGTAATTGTGCACACATTATGATATGCATTTTAAAACATATCAAATATATAAATTGTTAAAGTTATTTTGTTTGAATCTATTTACAAAGATATATTACCGTAGTAATATATTTTTGATTTAAAATAAAATTCATTTAGTAAATATTTGTTTAGTAAATAGATTCAAATATTGCAATTTAAAAGTAAAATCATTTTCTTTAATTTAATAAAAGTTATTCCAAATATTTCTGTTAAAATAAATGAGGAACAATAGTTTAATTATTTCATGTTGTAATTAGTTAATGTTATATAAGTTTATCTAAAAACAGCAGATGTCCACTTAAGGTTTTCTTTAATTAATAAAAGTAATTTTTAATTAAATCTAGTTTGTAATTCGAATGTTGACAGGGAAAGTAACAAAAGAAATTAATTAATGTTGAATTCCTTTAGACATTCGGATGATTTAATTACAGCTGATAAGTCCGATATATTTTTGTAATGCTCCAGGGCAGTTCTATTGTTAAAGTCTACTATAAAAAGAAGGGTTTTCTTTTGTTCTCCATCATTCTAATGTTTCTAAGAGAAATCATTCTGAGTTCTATTCTAATAATTTGCTAACCTTGACATGACAGAGTAGAGGCATCAAGATGGCTATGTCCCCTCAGAATAGCCAGCCACTGCTCCAGACCATTGGAAGCTATCACATAAGGAATCCAGGAACTGCTGCTGCTGCAAAAATATGAACATTTCCAGATTTAGCTGTTAAATTATATAAAAACCTGCCGACCATCAATCTACCTAAAATGCTTTTCCAGAGGTAACCCTAAATTAACCCAAGAGCTCTTGTGATAACTAACATGCTATAGCTATTTAAAATTGTTTTTCTTATATTTCACATAACTTCATTATGTATTTCTTTAATGTGTTTAAATATACTCAACATTTGGCTCTCTATCCTTGGGTTAATATTTTCTATTTATTAAGCTTCCTGTTATTTTATTATGATAATGTGTCAGAATCATCTTTGACCGAGTGAATTATTCTTTTGTTGAAACTAAGATGCCACTATAAAGGCATATTTTAAATTTCTAAATAATTTCCAATTTTTATTATCTTGCAAATCACTCGTTCGAGGGTGATTCTTTTCTTTAATATATAATATAATCACATAGTTTAAATCTTTAATCTACTATGAGAGTATGTGCGAGGTCAATGATTTAAATGGGTCCCCAAATGCATGATTGCATATATAAATCTATACTTACTTTTCAAAGCCGCAAGCATGCATTTTCTTATTTTAATTACCGTGTTCTACTTTAATTACAAAGTTCATCATTGACGTCGAGAATGTGCGGACCCTTTTAAATGAATTTTTGGGAATTTGATTGGGCATTTCTCTTAATCCAAATAAAACCTATTTAGATGTTTTATATATACTAGTCTTGTATTGCTGGTACATGAATTGGTTGTTGAGACCGCTTTGTTTTACTTTTCCAAGGATTCTTTACACGGCCAAAGTCCGTTCTCTTTGCGATTTTCAGGCAGAGGGTGTCCACAAATGACACACCTGGGAATTAAATGCAATCGTCACCCAGTCGCTAAGTTTCGGCTGTTCATAAAATACTTTCCTACGGGTTAGCAGCAAGATGCCCTCCGTAATCATTCCAAATATTCCATTATTGTTTTATTTTTATATTTATTTTACAAAGCATCCGTGACTTAAACGTGTCACACCCTCCAACTTTAATAAATTCATTATCAGCAATACTGACCTCCCAATGCAACTCTATTATTATTATTCTCAAATAAATGCTTTGATCACATTCCCACTTTGTTGCTTAGTAAACTTTTGTCCGTGCTATTCTCGAAATCAATAAATATTTTAGAACACTTAATTTTCAAATATTTTCTTAGACTTGTATAATTGTTCAAAGTACCTCGCATATGTTCCTATCTCATCAAGCACATTATCGTAATGCTATTAACCCGAGGAATAGAATATATCACCTTGCTTTAAAACCTTTTTGTCATTTATTGAAATATAATGCCAACAATTATTTAATACGCATCCCTGTCTCATATAAGCAGACTGTGGTGTTATATATATGATTTATATGAATCAATTTTGTGAAATTATTTAAAACTAAATTTGATATCTTATTTTATTGATTCCTATCACTGTCTCGGTCTCTCTATATATATTTTCTGCATTTCTTTTTTAAATCCATAGACGTTAATTAGCCACCCAAGCTTCTTTTAGTATAGAGTCTTCTGTTTCTCCCTGACCACGGTCAAAGGTTATACTAGTAGTGGCATCAGATGCGTTATCACATAGATGGCACTGTGAAATTTGGACTTTAGATTCAAACTTAGTATATCTAGAAGGCAACCTTTCCTAGAATTCAGTTTCATGTCTGGAGTTTGAATTCTGCAGTGTGTTAGTGAGATAGACGATTCTGACTGTTACAGTAAAGAGTGTAACATGGGAAGAGCCTGTGCTTGAGAGAGGGGAAAATTGGGCTGACTAAATGGAGAGATACAATGAAAATAGTGGTGGGACTTGATATAGCCCTGTCTAACTCAACCACCATGCACAATCCCTTGTATGCCATATTGAGAGTCTTATGAAACAAAATAATCTGAATCAATGATAGGAGATTAAATTCCCTTGGACAAACCTATGACATCAAGAATTGTATAGAAAAGCACTCTCCACATATACTATGCATGTCAGAGACTAAACTACACATCAATTCTAGTAACAAAATACAACTAATGGAGAATTTGGGTTTCTTTAAAAGTTCAATATCTTTCCCAGCTTCTGTGAGAGTAGCTATTCTGATCAACAAAAAAACCCTCTCTTCACTCCAAATCAAATACATAGATAGCAACATATTAATCATTAACTTAAAATATGGTGGGTTTAAATTCAATATAATATATCTATACATTCAGACATCCCCATCCTTGATACATAGAGTGATACACATAATTAATATAGCACTGGCAACAAATCCATCTCCATCAATCCTGATGGGAGACTTCAATGTGGCATGCAATAAATTTAATGCAAAATCCATCCACTTATTGAACATGAAATTAATGTGTGTGGAAGGATTCTTTCCTCTGGGGGACTTTTATTTTTATACCATGAAATATGCCTTATTGATTGACCTACTATACTATTCCCCAGACATACATTTCATGATAGAGGCTACTGTTGTGTCTGTTGACTTCTCAGACCATCTAGCCCTAGTGATTAAAATCAATGCAGATATAGGGTTCTTGGTAGAAGAGAGTTAAGATAAAACAATAGGAATGCTTGTTAAGTACTCTACAGTGGAATCAATAATTTCAGAAGCTTATATTCTAAAAAATGTAATATCATGGCAGGCCCCCAAATTGAATCCTGATTCTTATTCCTGGGAATACTACAATCATTAGTAAAGCATTACACATGTAAGACAAGAGGACATACAGAAATACTAAAGAGTTGGAAAAGATCAATGATAGGCTAGGGAGACTCCCATATGATAACCACAATGTCAATGCAATAATGAAACTAAAAGGACTGCATAGAGAGAAACAAAGGACATTTGCAAAATACATTACAATAAAAAGGCAAACATTTTTCTGTCCAGCCAACACTGCTGGACAAAAAGTTATATAATATGGGTGCTAGGGCAAGAAAAAACAAATTGATAACAACATCACTGTTGGCCAAGGGAGAATACTATACTGGAGCAATTATGCTTTAGAAGATATTTGAAGACCTAAAGTTAAAATGCAAAATGAGGGCAAGGAAGAACAGATGTGGGAAGAATACAAAGAAAGGTGAGAACATGGGATAACACAAAAGATTATATTAGAAAAGTTGAGATCCCTTCCAGAAAGAATTCATCCCAGACCTCATGCAATTCCCTGATTCCTGCTCTTGCACCCAAGCAATTTTTCAGTTCCAATAATTCAGGGGATGATTGAGAAAATGGCATTGTAACATTGAAGGGTTGTACCCCATATCATTAGTCCTCTTTAAAAAAAAACAAATTATCCCCTCAGAGCTTTTTATCTTGAGACCTATATCAATGACACAACTAATGATAAAAATAATGCAATCAATAATTAAAGACAAAATTCAAGACAAAATCCTCACTCATATATGTCAATTGCAGATTTCAAAAAAGGGTACATCAACTGCTGACACCATATGCCAATTTAAATTAATAATAGATCATGTAAGGGGATGACAGAAATTTTGCCTTATTGTGGTCCAACTGGATATTTCAGTGGCGTTCGACTCTGTGTGGTCATAATCCTGTTGGATATACTGAAAAAATATTCTGTACTAGATGTGTTCACCCAAATTATAGATAATTTATTGCACATTAGGGAGATATTTGTAACCTTGGATGGGAGGATATTGCCTGGTTTCAAACCACAATTCTTGATTCTCCAGGGATTTCTTCTAAGTATGTTATATTTTATAACATATATAAACACACCCCTCATAGAAATAAAAGGAAAGCTATCAGGGATCTTTATACCTACAATAAATAAAGAAATTAACCACATATTGTATATGGACAATATAGTAGTATTCCTACCCTCTAAGAGATAACATAGAAAAACTGGAAAGAATACTGGAGTAGTACATAAAGAATTTTGGGTTAGAATTTGACATGAAAAAATCTTCAGCCTGGAAGCTAATCTCTGGCAAAGTAATACCTTTAAAATTTATGGTGTGTCCACAGAAGTTCCTAGAATTAACAATCACAAAATCTCCATCAGTGATGAAAAGGGATATTTAAGATTCTATAGTAGCTGCCACCTAGAATATAACTAATGTTTTCACTAAAGTGTATCTATCAATCCATGGCAAGATTTCACTGCTAAGTATGTTAGTATTTGCCAGGATAAACTATTACCTACAAAGGATTAGCTTTGCCAGAGGATTTGAGAAAAATATTTTTCTTTGCTTAAAGCTACCATGGGGGTGGAGAAATAGTGGCTATCAGCATAAGGAAGATGCAGAAGCCAAGAATCCTAAATGGAATGTCCTCTTACATTCAACTTCAACATACTATATTCAAAAAGCATTTAACTCAATACATAAATTCAAACAAAAATATCCTAATGCAGAGCACATAATCCCCACTGATCACCCCCCACCAAAGAGTACATGGTTAACAACTGCAGTGTGGGAGCACATAGGAAAATATATACAGCTCTCATCTCTAACATTTGCTAACAAGATCTCATATTGGTTGATTCATAATCTCACATAAAATTCATTTTAAGATATACAATTAGGTTTGAAAACAGACTATGACAAAAAATTAATGCAATATTATTTTAAAATATGGGTCAATAGAATACATAATTATAAAAATAATCAAAAGTGTGAATTATAGGTAAAAGTGAAATGGATTTGCACACAAATTTTTATATATAGAAACATCCTAAATTACTCTGAAACTACTAAGACTATTTACATATAACCAAGAAAGAATTCTATATTGTACTTAGTTTCACTTCAAAAATATTAATGATATATCCACTTACTTCACAAAATCACTTATTTATATGTAAACAGCTGATAAAATATTATCTTAAAATAAAAATATTTATTATCACGTAAGAAATATTATATATAAAATGTTATACAAATAGAAATAAAAATATATCATAATATTTCAAAAGAATACATATCAAATCACTCTCCCAAATATTAATAAATTTCAGCTACACCCTCTGTGAATAAATATATAAAGGTCTGAGTCTTAAGCGAACAGTCTACAAGGCACCACTTGAACTGTATGATGCAAATGATGTTAAATATCAAAATACTGACTTATTCAAAAAAATGAATGAATTTTTACATTAGCAAATATACTAAAATGCCCATCAATAAAAAAAGTCTGAACATTAGTAATTTTAATCATGGCAAATTCTTAATAACAAATATATAAAAAATAATCCCAGTGCTTATCTCTAGCTCAAATTAAATATCAAATATCAAAACATTATTTCAAACATGAAGATATTTTAGCTCAGGACTCTGGAATCTCAAGCAATCAGTTCAAAAGGTAGCTCTTGAACTGCATGCTGCAAGTGATTTCAAACAAAGAGATAAACCCATATTTTTATATTTAACATCATTTTCAATTTAAAAATAAAGATATACCTATGGACTGGCCGTTTGAAACTCGAAGTTTTATATATTTATTCACAGTGTAGCTGACATTTTTTAATGTTTGAATAGTGATTGATATTTAAATTCAGCTAAGGCATTGTGATTATTTCATAGATAATATATAATGAAATTATCCAATTAATTAATCTTTCGACTTTTAAACGCTAGCATATTTAAATATTTTTAGTTAAATACATTATAATTTAAATCAAGTTCTTATCAATTTGTACTATTTCAATTGAACCCAAATTGGTATTATTTTTTGTATTTTTAATTTTGTTTGCTTATAATATTATCATGCATAATCTAATTTAAAAAATATATTTTTCACTGGAATTAAAACATCCATCTTTTTTATGATTTATTTTTAATTTTTTTTTTTAAGTTTTCTTTTCCAAACATAAATTTTACCCACAAGTATAACTTTTATACCAGTAGTTTGTTGATTTTTGTTCTTTGTATATCTAATTTTTTATATTATTTTATATTAATCAGTTAATAGAATTACATTTTTAGTAACTGCCATTGATTGGGAATAACAAAAACTGACTTATGTTGTTTTTTAACTCTTTTTATACTCATTGTTACAACATGTGACAAATTACGTTTTTTGTCTCAATTTTAAAAACAATGTAATTGTTATTTAAAAATATATTGACTGTTTTTACTGAATAGCAATATTATTTTTACTAAATCATTAGTTCAGTTAATTAATAAATTTAATATAAAATAGCCATATTTTTATTTATTACTTGAGTATCATTTGGATTTTATTAAAATTGAAGTTTAAAATTGCTTTATATATATATAAACTATTTACTAAAATTAAAAAGAAACATTTCACGAACAAACATAAATTCAATTTCTAATGTTCAAATTTTCAATATATACATTAATTTCTTTAATTCTTAAATGCACAAAACTGTATTTGACATTCATATGAATTTCATAGATGATAAGTTTCAATTTTTTGTACGAATAATTTTAGCTCACTATGAAAAATCTAATGTGACTTTTTCCCCCATTATATCACAATAAACATTAATATTAATCAATATTAATATATATCCCATTTTAATCATGCATTATTCAGTTAATTTACAGAAACCTATTTCATATAAATTCCTAAGTCTGTTCAACAACTTTTTAAAATAGTAAAAGATAATCATAAAATTGATGATATTTTTGCCACACACACACACATATACATTTTTTAAATAGTAGCTATTATACTCCTCACTTTCCTCAGAAGTGGAATATTCCAGATTCTGTCTTTATCTGATTAGATTAAGCATTGTTTGCTGTTGGCCGATAGGTTACTGCACAGCTAAACATATAGCCAATGATTAGTACAGGCCAATAAGGAGTGATGATCACTGAATCCAAATGTTTTTAGCAAGGTCAGCGATCTGCTATAAATTGTCAGCTTTTTGTGAGAATTGGGGGAGACTGTCTGTCTAATCTACAAAGACAGTACGTGTTCTCCCAAGAAAGCTCTGCTAACCTGAACAGCAGCAAGCATTCCCACTAATAGCAATAAGCTATTTGTCCATGCAGCTAGGCAAGTCCCCAGATGAACTGGACACAGATAAGACTACTGTTGACTCGAAGCAAGTGGTCTTGTATGGCCAGAAGGGTCATATCCCCAATCTGTGAAGCAAGCTATCAGGTGTAGCTGGAAGTGGTAGATCACAAGATGCAGAGCCCAGAGTTTACGTTAATCTATAATATTCAGTATTGTATATATTCTCATGTATTATATATATTTGTAGATATAACAAACATTATATTTGTGGTAACTCAGGTGTTTGTATTATTTTTCTTTAAGTTGGGTCTGTGATCCAAATCAAACACAACAACAGCAAAATATTTTTTTCATGGTTTGAGTTATTTAGACAATAAATTCTTATAATTACATATCTACACTTTTGTTTCTTTTTTATTTAAAGTATGAATTTTATTGCTTCAATTTTTTTTTTCAGTTGTATAAATTTACTGTTTTATTTTTTTCTCTAATTTACTAATTCATATATCATTACTGTTATACATATTTGCCAACAGTTATTTGTTAGAAGTCTCTGCTAAAAATTATATAATTCTTGAAAGAAACTTTCATTAGACTTTATTATTTTACCCTGACATTAATGAAATTAAACTGAGAGACTGCAAACTACTCAAATGCTTATGACTATCAACAGCCAATCAGATCGTATTTACTGAGACAGAGAATTTAACAAGAAAAGGGTGGTTCCACCCTCTTCTTTACTTGTCTTTCTATAACACCAAGCCAGTCTAAAGTACTTAGATCTGAAAGCGTGAATCTTAAATATCTTCACACTCAACTCACTGAGTTCACATTACAAACATACAGCTATCAGTGTTTACGATCTGATTGGCTGTTGATAGTCATAAGTGCTTGAGAAGTTTGCAGTCTCTCAGTTTAATTTCAATACCATCTGCACTTTATAAATTAAATATTATTTACATACGTTGCAAGTTATAACATCGAAAAACTACTGCGTAGTAAATCAAAAGATTTCACGCTGTATGTTTGTAATTTGAACTCAGTGAGTTGAGTGTGAAGATATTTAAGATTCACATTTTCATATCTAAGTACTTTAGACTGGCTTGTATATATAGAACAACAAGTAAAGAAGAGGGTGGAACCACCCTTTTCTTGTTAAATTCTCTGTCTCAGTATTTATGATCTAATTGGCTGTTGGTAGTCATAAGCACTTGAGAAGTTTGCAGTCTCTCAGTTTAATTTCAATACCGCCTGCACTTTATAAAATAAATATTATTTATCTGACATTAATCTTTTTGGAAAATCTTTCCTATTGATGCATATGTTGGCAATCAAGAAAAATAATTTTATAATAAATAAAATATAACAAACATTCATCTATTATGAAGAACAGCTTCTTTAGATATTTCTCTTTATTAGAGTAAACACATATGTATTTATTTTTTTACAAGTATTTTTAAAAGAGCCATGTTGCATGAATGACAATATATGAGGTAGAGCAAAATTAATGTCTTTTAGCAAAGCACATTAGAAAGAAAATTTGTTAAAATGTTTTAACTGATGCATTTTGTGAATGGATATAAAAAGAATAACAAATTATATCAACAGCAATATATTTTTATAATTGAAAAAAAATTAAGTGCTGAAAAATTCCAGTAACCATGTTTACAAATGATTAGCTATATTTTAATTTTATGTTTATATAACTATTTTATTTGATGACCATGACGTGTTAACTGAGCAAGGTCAAACATTAAAAGAAAAGAAATTCAAACAATAGAGGAGAAATAGAGTGGACTCACATTTCTTTCAAGCACTTGGTATATCTAATTAAATCAGTTTAAATCATGTATAAAATAACATATTATGTCTATGTGCTCTGTGCAAAGGCATTTCATTATGGGGGCACCAAGACAATTACAAAAATTTATATATAAATGATAATGTTAAATTTTTGGCTCACTCATCGTTAGAAATACATATCTATGTAAATATTTTTTTTATTTAAATATGAAAAAAATACTTCTTTATTTAAACTTATTTAATTGGCTGAGCCTCAAATTTTGAGGTTGGTCTCTAAATATTCCACATATACTTATTATTGCACCAAATCAAATAGGCCGATGCTATATTGTTTTGATTATCAAGTGACTCATATGTAAATATTTAGATTTCCAAATCACTTTGTTATTAGAAACTTATAATACTTCTTTCATATATACTTCAATGCAAACAAATTTTCTTTAAAAAATTCTTTATTTTCCTTACAGTTTTGCCCATCCAGCAGTCTTCATCAGAGCTTTATGTAAACAGTCAAAACTGTAAGGAAAATAAAGAAATTTTTTTAAGAAAATTTGTTTGCATTGAAGTGTATATGAAAAAAGTATTATAAGCATTATATATTTATGAAGATATGAAGGTATTCAAAGAAAGGGAAAGAGAAGAATAAGAGAATATACTTGTTAGAAACTTGTAAAAAAATTTTATTTAAATATAAAAAAAGATATTTTTTTGTTTAGACTTGTGACAATTTCTTAAGTCTACAAATATGCTACTTATATATTATATAATCACACTAAACTGATTATTGCCCTTTGTTGCAATGATGAATAATATTTATATGTAAATAAAAAATGTTTAGATTTCCCAAGCACTTTTATTTAAATAGCTTAATTTAATTAAAAAATAACACATTAATATTAATAATTTATTTAAAAATAAAATTTATTTCAAAAATTTTGCCTCATTATAGTAATTATGTATGTGATGGCCAACTCTAGAATGCAGAGTCCTAGGATCAATTCTGATGACTTGTGCAAAACTTTTTAATAACAATACTGTTATTCTGTTCTATTTTTATATTATGCCATATTATTAGTTTAAACATTTTGCTAAACAACTGTCTCTTGGCTGTGGATTTGGGTTTATTTTCTAGCTAAAAATTTGTAAATGATTCATAATCCACATTCCAGTCCAAATCTAAGCAACACAGAATGAGTTGAAAGTATATTTCTTTAAAAAAATATTGCATATTCAAATATTCTATTCTTAACAGCATAACATATGAATAAACCAAATAAATGCAAGATATATTAATTGCTTCTAAAAACGGATTGAATTGCAAGAAAATCAAATTATATATATATATATATATATATATATATATATATATATATATATATATATATATATATATATATATATATATATATATATATATATATATATATATCAATTGACTTAATTTAATAAGTTTGTATTATAAATTTTATACAATGAGCTTGCCAATAGCTCTTAATAAGCTTTTCAGAACATCCCTATTCTCAGATCAGTTTGAGATCTAGCTTTCATCAGTGAGGTACTAGTATATTGATGCATTAGATTTAAAATAACAGATCAAGCCCAGCACTTTATCTAATGTTTAACTATTAAGTAAAAAAATATGAGATTTTTAGACATTTATATGTCATCAAATCCAGCAATCAATTGAATTTAAATAGCCATACAGGACTGACCTAAGTTAAGATATGTCACATATTAATAGCTCTAGCATTATAAAATCACCAAAACCTTAAGAGCTGTTTAAGTTAGATAGCTGGATTTGAAATGCCTGAAAATTTCAGATTTTCTATTTAATAATTAAACATTAGATAAAGTGCTGGGCTTGACCTGGTATTTTAAATCTATTGCTTCAATATCCTAGTGCCTCACTGATGAAAGCCAGAGCTAGAAACTGGTCTGAAGATAGGAATATTCTGAAAAGCTTGTTAAAAGTGATTGGCATGCTCATTATATATAAAATAGATTGAACAAACAAAAATTAAAAAATTCTTCTTTTAAATAAATTATTGTTACATCCTTAATTGTCAAATTACATAATACCATCTAATATATGTATAATATGACTTATCTATGAAAAATCATTAAAAACAAAATAAGATAGCAATGTAAATATTTTATTATTGAATGAAAACAAGTGAACTATTTTTGTTAATAGAAAATGTAAACAAATTGTATGTGAGAAGTTCTGAATTCCAAAATGACTAATGGATTTTTAAAACCAAAAATTAATTTTTCAAATGTTGGTAGTAATGGAATGAAAGAGTTATATTAGCCATGTAATTTGAAATTATATTATTTTGTTAGTCCAAATGAAATATAAATGTTTTATCAATAAACAATATATTGTGCCAGGCACGTTTGATGTGGCCAAGCACAAAATAAGGTCAGATAAATTAATGGTCGAAAATACGTAAAAAGCCATTAAATGGGGTATGTGTATACTATTTATATAATTAAAATTTGTTATAAATTAAGAGAGAGAGCTGTGGCAATAATATGAACACACACACACATATGTTTAAAGCTGATGTTTAAAGGTGTAGAAATATGTATTTGTAATTTTTGTTTTTGTATTATTTTTTTTTAAGTAAAAGATTATTCCAAAGTGTATTTATAATTTTAAACATGTTTGTTTGTTTAAGAAACAGTGTTTATTTAACAAATTGTTATTATCTATTTATATTTTTTGAGTGTACAAAAATGTAAAAAGGAAAATTTTAAATATTACTGTTGATTAAAAATATTTAAAAATAATTTCAAAATCGAAGTTTTAATGGTCATTTTCTCTTCAGTTGCATTTGAGCAAGTCATTGTCTTAAATTTAAGAAAAGCCTAAAGGCATTGTGGCTTCCTGTCCATGCTAAAATAATTTTAACAGGACAAAAGAGTTTAATTAGATTTGCGATAATGCGTGAAGAGAGGAATTTTCAAATTATATGAAACAATTTTTTTAATTAAAACAGAAAAAACTTCGGTTCTGATAATATTAATTAATCAAGGGTAAAAAGATGTTATCATTTCATTGTGATCTGAATGGAGATATAAAAAAAAAAATAAGAAAAAACTAATTGGAAATAAAATTCTTAAAAACAATTAGTAAAACCAATACAAGGAGATTTAATTAATTTTTGTATCAGGGAGGGTATACCCGAATTGAGATTGTATGGAGGTGTGGGATATCTGTTCTGAAATTACGATGGCAGTTGACTTTTGATTTACAAAGAAGAGAGTTGACTTTTGATTTTCAAAGAAGAGAGTTGACTTTTGCTTTTCAAAGAAGGCAGTCTAACTTTTTCTTGTCAAAGAGAGCAGTTCACATTTGCAAATCTTATTGGGAAGCTAATGCTATTCTGAAAAACACAAAGTCATGCAACTGTTTTAATCATGATGATTCTCATACCTTGCCATCATTGAAATAACCTAGCAGTTAACCAGTCAGTTGATTCTGATGAAAGCATAACTACAACATGCCATTGAAGCCTGCTGTTAACCTAGGATCCTTAAACCAATAAAGGACAATTGATATCATTTAATATCCTGTTGAATATCTGTTCTCCAACTTAAAGATGCAACTCAAGCATTTGCTTGCAGATAAAATGATCATGGAATAGAAGCCGACTTCAGCGCATCTGTCCAGCTCTGCTCCTGCTGTCCCAACAAAATGTGAACCCAAGATTCAAGCACCAAGGAAATGTGGATCAATTCTATGAACTTATAATGCAGTCAAGACCAGCCCTTGCCACAGTAGGTGAACGTATAGCCCACTCAAAACCCATACAAGAATGCTCATAGACTTTATCGGGTACACTATTTTTTTGTGTTTATTTTATTTTAAATTTAATAGCCATTTCATAAATATATACCTCATGTACATACGTACATAAACACACCTGTATATAACTTTTTAATTGTTCCGTATTAGCGTAATGCATATGTGTGAGTTTATTTATAATCCACAGCTATCACTCTCTCACGTATAATTATTTTCCTTTATTTAATCTAATTGTTGCTTTATTGAATATCTCTTTATGATTATAGTTTTGTTTATTAATATGATTTATGTAATGTAATATTTATTTCGTATATTTAATCGATCTGGGAACATATTTATATCATAAATGGTGAGGGTAATGAGTTAATAAAATATTTGTATTATAATTCTAAAGTGACTACTGCCATAATTTTTCTTTATTCTCTTTATCATTTACTTTCTCTAACCCCATATTAGTTAATTATGCGAGTTTTCCGATCCCCATTTTTTCACTGAGAAAAGAGTATGCTGAGCTAGAAAATGGGAAATCATCTTACTGGGTTTTAAATCTCTATTTACCACGAGGATACTTATTTATTATTTTTTTATGAATAATTATTTATCAGCACACAAGCCCTAATATCATTTGAACTTGCATATCCTTTCAGGAGGAGAGTTAAATTTCCTTCTGGGAGTGGCGCGAGGGGTTGATTTAGTCATCCCCCAAAGGTATGTAAGAGTCAACCTTTCCATAAGCATCTTCTGTGTCCGTAACACTTACGGTAGAGTTTTGAATCTCTTCTTACTTCGGCATGTCACCATATTTTCCCTCATGTTCATTTTATGTGCATGCTCATATCAACGGAGTAAAAGTTAACTGGTATAGAATAGAATTTTTTTTTTGGTGCCTAACGTGTAAGCCTTACTTAACGTGGCCAGTATAGGAAAGACACGGCCACTAAACGTAACTAAAGAAAAGGGAAAATCTCACAAAATCTCAAAAATATTGGGAATGAATTTTTTGTTAGAGACAAGATTTAAAAAAAAAGAGAAAGGAAGTTAACGACTGAGAAACTTAATAAATAAAATTCTAAACTTTGTTTTGTTTTTGAAGTGACGATTGTCACTACAGTAGTACTCATTTAGATTATATTACCGTGAGTGCATATTTAAAAAAAGTTTACGATTGAGAATCTTTATAAATAAGAATTCTAAATTTTGTTTTGTTTTTTTTAAGTGACGTTTGTCACTACGATAATACTGATTAAGTTTATTTTGTCGTATATACGTATTTAATAAAAATAAACAGCAGTATATAGGCATAATTCAAATCTTAATATATAAGAATTTTAATCTTTATTTTGTTTTTGAAGCGACCTTCGTCGCTACAGTACTATTGATGTAGATTATTTTAGCTATATAAAATATTTATAGTAGAAATAAATTAATTAAAAAAGTTAAGTAAATAAAGCAATTGTAGAAAGAAAGAGAGTGTAGTATACAAGCGTAAACTAACGTATTGTATAAAAACAAGCGGTGGACTGCGGAAATAAAGATTTTTTTTTGTAAAAAGGGAAAGTAGATCTTTATTAAATAAAGTAGAATTGTGAAGTTGCATGATAGGGAATTTAGTTTTTGATGGCACGAAACAGTTCAGAATCGTAATACTATTCGCGATCAATTTCTTTTCGTTTTGTTTTGAAAACAATTCCAATACGTGCACAATTTAATGTTAGCTTGTTTTTTATATGTTTTTATTGGTGTTTGAAATATAACTCGGAAGGGAGAAATAAATGACGGTAGGGATAATGGAACCTCGGTACAGCGCACGCTGAATTATTTTATGAAAAGAAATAAATAAATAGAATTAAGTTAATCAAAGTAGCGTTAAACCATAGTCTTAAAAGTTAATCAAATAAAATATTGTTAATGCCATATAACAAAGCAAATTTATAGTCAATTGAGAAAATAATACTATATATGTGGACAATATCACAGTCCAGAAAGCAAAAGGAAGAAAATATAGATATGAGTGAAAAGCACAATGAAATAATTGAGGAAATGGCAGAAGAAAGCCAGCCTCAAAATAAAGGAAAACCCATGGGGGAAAATGAAAACTTAATGAATATGATGGAGATGTTTGTAAATACTATAAGACTCGACCTTACTCAGATGTCTAATCAATTAAAAGAAAGGTCAGAGGAAATAGTAAGAGATGTAGCTAAAAGGTTTGATGGCTTTAGGGAAGAAATATCCTTAGGGGTTGAAACAAGGTTTCAAGATGTAGAAGAAAAATGTAGGGGCCTCCATCAGATTAATAGTGATAGGTTGGAAGAAATCCAAACAAAGCAGCAAGTAATGGAAGCAGAATGCAAGAGAATACAAGAAATAGGCAAAAAGGTTGAAGAAAGTGAAAAAAGTTGTAGCGACAGGATAGAGAAATTGGAAATGCACAGAGCGGCAAGTGTCAGTAAAACAGGGGATCTGTGTCAGACAGTTAGCCAGATTGAACAACAGATGGCAAAGATTGAAAGGTTTATCAATACCGGGAGACTTGACATCAACCAGATGTCAAGGGAGATAAAAGAGATGAGAAGGGAAACGTCAAATGAAATAGAAGACAGATTGGAGAGAAAGAGTGAATACCTTCAACACAGTAATAAAGAGGAATCAGAAAAGGAGACAAAACAAGAGTACAGCCATAGCAAGGCTAAAAAGAAGAGGAGAAAGCAAAAAAACAGGGAAAGAAATGTCAAATTTAGTATGTTCATGGGAAGACAGAGTACCAAACTACATTCCGCATAACTGTCCTAAGATAACAGTGTTGCTGGAAGGGGTTGAGGGAACAGCCTTATTGGACTCAGGGAGTCAAATCTCCATGATATCAGAGGAATTATACCAGCACATATTAAAAAAAAATCCGGAGGTCGAGATCCTCCCATTGAAACTCACCCAAGTAGCACTAGCAAACAATCGCAAAGTAAAACTTGCGCCAAGACAAATCTGGCTGCAATTAGAAATCAACGGTCAAGTAACCCCCATGTGTTTCTAACAATGAACAGTTTAATCCATGAGGTGGTGCTCGGTTCAGACTTCTTGCATAAGAGCAAATGTATACTAGACTACGAAAAAGAACTTGTTGTATGCAATGGCCAAAAAAACAGATTTTTACCCCCTCAGCTTTATCATGACAAGCGGACATGTTGCCTTAATCAGGCTGCCCCAGATATGCTGGTAGAAAAGGTGAATGAAGTGAGAACGGTCTCTGTGGAAAGTAAAGAAAGAATTAAAGCTATGCTGCAGAACTATAATGATATATTCTCAGAAAATCCTGGGATTATTGGGGGTACCAACAAAGAATTAAGCTCAAGCCAGGGGAACCATTCCAAGCACGATCATACCCTATACCGCATCAGTTTAAAGAAGAGGTGGAAAAGCAATTGGAGCAGATCTTGGAGTGGGGAATTATTGAAAAATGTTCTTCTCCTTATTGCAATCCCCTAGTTATTGTAAGAAAAAAAATGGAGCCATCCGGCTGTGTTTAGATGCCCGGCAACTCAATAGGGCCACAATACCCGATTGTACCATCCCTCCACCCATGCATGATTTATTAATGAAGTTTAAAGGAAAGAAAGTCTTTTCAACATTCAATTTGACTGCCAGTTATTGGCAGATAGAGCTGCACCCAGCAGACCGTCAGTACACAGCTTTTAGATATGGAGGGCATTCTTATCAATTTAACCGAATGCCTTTTGGTTTGGTCAACAGTGGAGCCAGTTTTCTAAGATGTCTGGATCAAGTTTAGTCAGCAGAAACAAAGAAAATTGTAACTATGTATGTGGATGATGTAGTTGTGGCATCCACATCACTGGAGGAGTATCTCCAGCAATTGAAATTATTCTTCAGAGAGTGCAGGGAAAAGGGGATTAAGATAAACATGAAGAAAAGTGTGTTCGTATCAGAGGAGATTGAATTCCTGGGTCATCTGGTTAGCCAGAGAGGGATTAAACCTCATCCCGATAAAATAAAGGCCATCATGGAATTTCCTGTGCCTAAAACTAAATGCCAGATTCGGTCGTTTTTAGGAATGTGCAATTTTTACAACAGGTTTTGTGAAAAATTTGCCGACCAAATGGAACCTCTTTTGAAGCTGCTCAGAAAGGAAATGAGGTGGAACTGGACTGCAGATCAAGAAGAAGACTTCGAAAGGGTCAAGATGAGCTTCTTAAAACAGTTGTGCTCACATACCCAGACTTTGGCAAACCATTTTTACTTCAAACTGATAGTAGCGGGTATGGATTGGGTGTCACCTTGTCTCAGATCCAACTGGATGGGAGAATAGGGGTGTTGTATTTCATAAGCCGGTTATTGAAGGGGCCTGAGATCAACTACATGGTCACAGAAAAGGAGGCTCTAGCCATTGTATGGGCTTTCCAGAAATTTCGGCCTATGTTATTGGGATGTGAAGTGGTGGTGATCACGGACCACAAGAGTTTAGAGTTCCTCAACCATAGTTACCTCACTAATAGCCGCCTTGTGAGATGGAGTCTGTTCCTCCAGGAGTTCAATTACACAGTTCAGTATTGCAAAGGGGCTGAAAATGTAGTTGCTGATACTTTAAGTTGCCATCCTGTGCCTCTCCAGCAAAGGCATTTGAATGTGGACCAAGAATACATGACGAACATGACCTTATGTGTGGATGAATCCATAGAGCATGAACTAGCTCAGATAGCTGTAGAGCAGCGAGATGATGGGTGCTTAAATCAAATTATAATGCAGTGCCAGGACGAAAACCTAAGAGATGATTCAATACCCGAAAGGACCATGCAACGATACACACTGAGGGAGGAAATACTGCATTATGAAGTTCAAGAAGGAAAAGATGAATGGAAGGTCGTGGTACCATTGAAAATGAAGCACTCTCTCATTCAATATATCCATTGCTTATACGGGCATTACGGAACCCCAAAAACAGAATATTGCCTCAGGCACTGGTTTTATTGGCCACAGATGCACCGGGACATAATGTATGTGAAGAACAAGTGTGAAATATGCCAGAGGGCAAAACCACCCAACAAAAGTTATGTGAACCCCATGGAGTCGATTATACCTCAAAACTCAAGGGAAATAATGGCCATCGATTTTTATGGTCCTCTGCCACCCTTCAATCGGAAAAGATACTTGTTGGTGGTGTATGACCTTTTCTCCAAATTTGTGGCTGCTTATCCATTATCTAGGACTACTACACGAGAAACTACTAAAGTACTGCGATCCCTGCATTTCCCATGGATAGGGAAACCTCAGACCATCCTATCAGATCATGGGACACCCTTCACATCAGAAGAATGGAAACAGTGGACAAATAAACAAGGAATCAAACATATACTCACCTCCATCCGCAACCCTCAGTCAAACCCCTGCGAGCGGGTTATGCGGGAGCTAGGGAGACTTTTTCGTACTTATCTACCCGACAACCATAGAGGGTGGGTCAAGCAGTTACCTCGAGTACTAGACTTTATTAATTGGTCTGTTAGTGAATCCACAGGATTATCTCCAATATGCCTTCACTTCGGAAAACTAGCCCCTAAGTTGTTTAAGACGAAATTACCCAAAGGTACAGGTGAAACTGTGGACATGGAAACAGATAGAAAGGAGGCTTATGCCTGAATGCAGAATATGAGCATTATGAGAAAGAAACGGAAGGGGGCATCAAAGCATCAATTCAAAATAGGGGATAGAGTGATGGTAAGAACTCCCCATGTAAGTATACCGGAGAAATTCCGGTTTAAAAAATTCTGTAACCTTTATGAAGGTCCATTTGAAATTGTGGAATGCAAAGGAAATAATGCCTTCCAGATTAAGACAGAGCAAGGGATCAAGGACACTTACAATGTGAGAGCCTTGAAACCAGTAGTATAAAATATTGTTTTTGTAAGATACGATTAACAATAAAGACATTAAAATGGTAAACTCCATTTAAACATCTCATCTCAGAGGGGGATATTGTGCCAGGCACGTTTGATGTGGCCAAGCACAAAATAAGGTCAGATAAATTAATGGTTGAAAATACATAAAAAGCCATTAAATGGGGTATGTGTATACTATTTATATAATTAAAATTTGTTATAAATTAAGAGAGAGCTGTGGCGATAATATAAACTCACACACACACATATGTTTAAAGCCGATGTTTAAAGGCGTAGAAATATGTATTTGTAATTTTTGTTTTTGTATTATTTTTTTTTAAGTAAAAGATTATTCCAAAGTGTATTTATAATTTTAAACATGTTTGTTTGTTTAAGAAACAGTGTTTATTTAACAAATTGTTATTATCTATTTATATTTTTTGAGTGTACAAAAATGTAAAAAGGAAAATTTTAAATATTACTGTTGATTAAAAATATTTAAGAATAATTTCAAAATCGAAGTTTTAATGGTCATTTTCTCTTCAGTTGCATTTGAGCAAGTCATTGTCTTAAATTTAAGAAAAGCCTAAAGGCATTGTGGCTTCCTGTCCATGCTAAAATAATTTTAACAGGACAAAAGAGTTTAATTAGATTTGCGATAATGCGTGAAGATAGGAATGTTCAAATTATATGAAACAATTTTTTTAATTAAAACAGAAAAAACTTCGGTTCTGATAATATTAATTAATCAAGGGTAAAAAGATATTATCATTTCATTGTGATCTGAATGGAGATATAAAAAAAAATAAGAAAAAACTAATTGGAAATAAAATTCTTAAAAACAATTAGTAAAACCAATACAAGGAGATTTAATTAATTTTTGTATCAGGGAGGGTATACCCGAATTGAGATTGTATGGAGGTGTGGGATATCTGTTCTGAAATTGTGAGGGCAGTTGACTTTTGATTTACAAAGAAGAGAGTTGACTTTTGATTTTCAAAGAAGAGAGTTGACTTTTGATTTTCAAAGAAGAGAGTTGACTTTTGCTTTTCAAAGAAGGCAGTCTAACTTTTTCTTGTCAAAGAGAGCAGTTCACATTTGCAAATCTTATTTGGAAGTTAATGCTATTCTGAAAAACACGAAGTCATGCAACTGTTTTAATCATGATGATTCTCATACCTTGCCATCATCGAAATAACCTAGCAGTTAACCAGTCAGTTGATTCTGATGGAAGCATAACTACAACATGCCATTGAAGCCTGCTGTTAACCTAGGATCCTTAAACCAATAAAGGACAATTGATATCATTTAATATCCTGTTGAATATCCGTTCTCCAACTTAAAGATGCAACTCAAGCATTCGCTTGCAAATAAAATGATCATGGAATAGAAGCCAACTTCAGCACATCCGTCCAGCTCCGCTCCTGCTGTGCCAACAAAATGTGAACCCGAGATTCAAGCACCAAGGAAATGTGGATCAATTCTATGAACTTATAACGCAGTCAAGTCCAGCCCTTGCCGCAGTAGGTGAACATATAGCCCACTTAAAACCCATACAAGAATGCTCATAGACTTTATCGGGTACACTATTTTTTTTGTGTTTATTTTATTTTAAATTTAATACCCATTTCATAAATATATATCTCATGTACATACGTACCTAAACACACCTGTATATAACTTTTTAATTGTTCCGTATTAGCATAATGCATATGTGTGTTTATTTATAATCCACAGCTATCACTCTCTCACGTATAATTATTTTCCTTTATTTAATCTAATTGTTGCTTTATTGAATATCTCTTTATGATTATAGTTTTGTTTATTAATATGATTTATGTAATGTAATATTTATTTCGTATATTTAATCGATCTGGGAACGTATTTATATCATAAATGGTGAGGGTAATGAGTTAATAAAATATTTGTATTATAATTCTAAAGCGACTACTGCCATAATTTTTCTTTATTCTCTTTATCATTTACTTTCTCTAACCCCATATTAGTTAATTATGCGAGTTTTCTGATCCCCATTTTTTCACTGAGAAAAGAGTACGCTGAGCTAGCAAATGGGAAATCATCTTACCAGGTTTTAAATCTCTATTTAGCATGAGGATACTTATTTATTATTTTTTTATGAATAATTATTTATCGGCACACAAGCCCTAATATCATTTGAACTTGCATATCCTTTCAGGAGGAGAGTTAAATTTCCTTCTGGGAGTGGCGCGAGGGGTTGATTTAGTCATCCCCCAAAGGTATGTAAGAGTCAACCTTTCCATAAGCATCTTCTGTGTCCGTAACACTTATGGTAGAGTTTTGAATCTCTTCTTACTTCGGCATGTCGCCATATTTTCCTTCATGTTCGTTTTATGCGCATGCTCATATCAACGGAGTAAAAGTTAACCGGTATAATATAAAACCTTAAAATATTATACTATATATAATAAATTATAGTTATTAATAGTATAAAAGCACACACATAAATAATTAAATAATTGTGGAAATATTTTATTACTGAAGGAATATAACATTTCTCTATAGATAATGTAAATAAGTTTATACATGAAAAATTTTGAATGGCATTTAAAGAAGCAAAAAGTATTTTTTAATTATTTTTAATTAATTATTGGCATGCCTAAAGCTTATCTTAATATTGGTTCAGAAAAAATAATAGAACTAAGATGAACACTCTTTTTTCCACTATGTGGAACAAAACAGAACTCAGATGTAAAACAGTCCAGAAAATTATGCTCTGGCTGTTGATAATATTTTTAATAATCAGGTAAGTAAACTAGGAACATTTATATAATACCAAAAGTGGTGGAGAAAAGGAAGGGAGCTATGCAATGTTTTCAGGGGTATCTGTGATTGTGATTTTAGATATGAGGGAAGTTCTTTTAAATATGGTAAAAACACATATTTAAAAAATTATCTTATTCCCAGGTATTTCTTATAACTATTAGCATTTCTGCAGGATTGACTAAAACATACGAAAACTTTTGAGAGAAAATATTTAAAAATTTCAAATGGTTAAAAAAATTGTTTTAAGGTATTATTTAATTATTGTTTCAAAATTATTTTTAAGCATAAATTTGTTTTATTTTAGAATGAGTTTTAATCTCCAGGTTTATTTTATAGAAATACATGAATAAAGCATACAAGATATTCACAGAACTTGTTAAATAAATTAAATAATATTTTCGTTTTTCTTACAAAAATACTGGGAAAAAATATTTTTTAATTTACAAATTTGATTTTGTAAAATTGGTGGGTAGAAGTTTATTAAATTTTACTTTACTCACATGGTATGTTGCATACTTATGAAACATAAATTGTCATTTGTATTTCAGAAAGCAATTAATGTTAAAAAATATTAAAGCAATGGTACGAAATTCTTTGACAGTTATGCAATAAACATAAAAAGGCAAAACAAATACAAAAAATTCACTAATAATGGCAGTTATAAATAAATAAACACAGTAGTTAAAATTTAAAAAAGATGGTGACAAATAAAAAGCAATAGCGAGCAAACTCACTGAAATTAAAATCACAATTGCTGCAGTAATATGTATAACCACCATTGCATTTAATAAAATAAACAATGCTTTCGCTTCATTATATTTAATATTTTTGACTGTCTCTTTTAGATGGACTCTTTTTACTTGAAGTTTGTAATGCTTAATTGTTATAAAAACATTTAAAACGAATGTAATTATGAGAGGTAAGGCACCAAAAAATAGTATATATAATAGAGTTAATCCAATATGAATAGGGGAAAGATATCTTTTTAAATTTAATCCGATTACTTTTGTCTCATGACCATTGTAACACGTTGAAATAAAATAAAAACATTTTTTATGGTGAACGTTAAACAAAACACATACAATAAAAATTATTCCGAGAAATATATTTATTCGATTTGATGAGATATAAGTCTTATAAAGGAACGGGTGAAAAACAGATAAAAAACGATAAATTGATATTATTAAAAGTAAGTAAAAACTAAATCCAGTAAAAGACATGCAAATAATAGGATATACCTTACTTAAAAAAATTTCAACAATTATGGGAATCTTATTAAGATAATAAGAATAATATATTAAAGGTATAACTGAATATATAAACAATAAATCGCAAATAGAATTAAGAATAAAGAACTTTTTCATGTGCGATTGTAACCGCATTTTTTTAAACACGACAACACTGATAAAATTACCTATGATACCAGTTGTGCAAGCAACTGGTATCATATAACGAATAAATAAAATTACAATAGGATATGACGTCAACAGCACAAAATTATCTGTGATATTCGATGAACAGGTATTGAACATTATTTTTGAAAAGTAATTTACGATTTTTCTGTCAAAAATAATTTAAAAATATAAACAAACTTTTCTATTACATAAATATATTTCGAATAAAATCGATTGTATTTAAATTTATTATTCAAAGTAATTTCTAACACGCCACAATAATATACTTTAGTTTTAAATTTTCTATTAGCAAAATTCAATATTATAGATATTTAAAAAAATATAAAAAAAATGGTGATAATTTTCCTAGAACATGCTATACTAAAAATGAAATACGATTCTATATCAAACAAACAAAAACTTTTAACAAATATATTTTATTACTGCTATATAAGTAAAATAGCATTTTTCATAAATATTTCAAGATAGGACTATCTAGCAGTCCCTCTTATAGAAATAGTAAAGAGATAACAGTAAAGGCTTTATAATGCAAATAATTTTTCACACATACATATATAACACTTTTAAGTTTTTTTTATATAGTGAGTCAAAAAAGTATGTTTTCTTTTTTATATAGCAACTCAAATTGCGATGAGACTTAATTTTGCAAAGTTACGAATTATATTAATGTTCTTTTAAATGCGTTGATTTTAATTTGCATTTTTTTTTTTTTGTTGCCATAAGAAAAAATACTAAATATTTTAGGAAACAGAACATTCTAAGTTCTCTATGTATTAAATATAATAAATATTTCACTGATAGAAATTAAAATTATTATTATTATTCCTGTTATTTTTCTATTTTTCAGAGTTTTATATATATATGTAAACTGGTAGGGAGGAAGAACTTTTGTTCAACTGTTACATATAAATTGAAAAATGCTACTACAACAAACAGAAGATGCAAATTATAAACAAAGACAAAATTTTAGAGAGCATGTAAAATATCTTACAATGTGAAAAAACAACAACAAATGTACAATCCTTTTATAAAATTCATGAGAGATGTTTCTACATTCAACATCATTAACAGCTCAGGTAGCCTGTGAGAAAAAAATACAATTAAAAAAGCCCAAGGCATTTCATAAACGAGTATGGTAATAAATATAAGTTTCTGCAGCATGAGAATTGCATTCTTACATTTTACATTTAATAAAAAGGAATATGAAGAGGAATCCATATTCAACATCTTTCTTCAGGAGAATTCCTCATTAGGAATTTAATAAGAGAATTTGATTATTGTGAGTATTTAGAGAAAAAAAAAAAGAAATGTTGAAAACAACAGTTTCAATACTTTTAGATGTAGATTTTTAATTTGTAGTTATATACTGAAGCATTTTTCTCATTTAATAGTATTCTTAAATGATATAGAAAAAAAATTAAATTTCACTTATATTATTCTCCCTTTATTCAACTATTAATATTAAATAACATTTCCAAAGATACTATTCTACACTTTTCTTCATATTTTATTGAGATGACCATTATCAATATTAGTACAATATTGATTATGTGGCATTTACATTAATAACTACTGAATTTAAGAAAAGCTTTTAACCAACTAAGATATTTTATACAATAACCAAGTTGATTGGAAATATACTTTAAATCTAATATTTGTAATTACACATATCACCGGATCAATTGTAATATGAATATTGCTAGTAGTCAGGTCAGAGCTAACTATAAAAGAGAGAAAAAATAATATTTAAGAATATTCTAATAGGCTTTGTGTTAATATTCAGTTGGAATGTACGTTTAAAAAATAAAAGTCCATAATAAACCATACATAGAATAACATCATCACAAATGTATGATATATTTTAATGTTTAAAAATAGATATTCTCACCTATTTGATGATTTGGTTCCTTTCAAAAAAATAAACACCATTTTATATTATTGTTAAAAAGTGTGTAAAAATATGAAATTATATATATATATATTGATTTTAATATTCTCATGGATAAATGTGAATTCATAGTATTATTTCTGGGAGCTTCTATGTAATAAAATATAATACCTAAATGGCTGACGTTTTAGTACAATAACTAGTACTTTCTTCAAAACTTCTTTCTCAAATCATAAGAATGTGTGTGGTAAGATTTAAAATAGTTATTTTTTTTCATTTGTTATTTTTTCATTCTCAAATTCTATTGGTTGAGAAATAATTATACATCAATAGCTTTCTTCAAATATTTTTAATTTTCTTTAGTAAGATTATTTCCATTTATGATTTCAGGTCTTTTAAAAATCTCCATAGCTTCCCTTAGCAATCTGTGAGTCACACTATTCCATTTTTCGTCAGAATATGTGTTTTATTAAAATTGATGACATGGTTATAATATAAAAATAAATGGTTGATAAATTAGATATTTCTCTAACTGCCAAAATGTGTTCTTTATTTCTTAGGTTTATTCTACTATTGGTCTGCCCAATGTATAAATGTAAAAAAACCCCATGTAGAATTTCATATACATCATGACACTCCATAGAAATTTTATCTTTAGTGTGTGGAAATAATTAGTGAAGTTTGACAGTCAACTGTAAGAACATGATAGAAATTATTATCAAGATTGTCAGAGCACAAATAATCTGTTAATAAAATTTAAAAATAGGATTGATATTGGTTAAAAGTATTGATAATCAAACTGTTAGTAAGGAACATGGCTACAGCTCAGTTTGGAATATATGAATTCAATGTTAGTAGTTCCTACAAGTGGCCTATCTATATAAAATGTATAGATAAATATTTTAGAATCATTTCTAAAGGTAAAAACACATATAGCAGCTTTGTTGTATAAATGACTTTTGAAAAAATCAGCAATCAAATTGGAAGAAGTTGCAAGAGAGAGCTTTTTAAAAAAAAATAAGTCTTTGCTTACATCAAATTGCTTATTTATATATATTATTATAATAGTTCTTGATGTAATGTAACAAACGATGCAACCAATTATGGAATTGATTTGGTATTCAGTCATCCATCACAAAATGGAGTTTGTCCCATCATTTTTATGTCAAAGATGTTATCTAAGAAATAACTGCAGCCAATTAGTTAAAGAAGTGTTAACTATTGTAGTGGCAGTTCACAAATTTCACTCATAAAAATACAGACAATCATTTAAAATAATAATTGATAACTGAAATGACTGAGTATATTTCCAATAAGAAAGCTGCTCCTAATCACCTAAGATCTCATATGGCTTGCTTGTATAATATGTTGTCATCATATGATTATGAATTATTTTATCACAAGGGTTGTCAAATAAAGTATATGGATGTTTTACCTTGATATCAGATTCAACAGAAAAAATGAGGCAAAAGTCAAAATACAATATTTAGATCTCTTGAAGCCTGAAGTAATAAATAGGGAAACTATTGCCAAGTGGATTAAAGAAACAACAGTGAGGTGGATCAGAGAGAGATGGCCCAAAAGATGGCATTATTACTTATATAAATTTCTATGTTGTGTGTAACAACTGACATCAATGTTAAAAAGTTGTATAGTAATAGAGGATGATGTATTAATACCATTCATATGTCACTCTAAAATATTATAAATACTGAATCAAGGGCATCCTAATGTGGTCAGAGCAAACTTTCCTGGCACATAGTTACATATATTGGACAGGTATGGGGGAAGCCATAGAAACACATTAAAAATGTAGACCCTGTCAAACCACTGCAAATGCCCCTAATATATATATATATATATATATTGTAAGGATCGCTATAATTCTCATATCTATCCTTATCAAAATAAGCATTAAACATAAATATATACATGGATGTGTTGATTTATAAAAGTAATACATCTAATGAATTCACCGATTGATGATATATAACAGTATGAATCAAAATTATATTATTAATGGACTGGAAATGCTTAAAACAAAATCCTAAATTTATTATTAAATTTAATTTTATTAATATTTTAAAATAACAAATTTGACAGAACAATTGAGAAAGTTTTATAAAAAATAAAACTGATTTTATAATCTAGTGTTATAAAACGGGAGAGAAAAAAAAACCCTGATAATTATAATGTAACCATAACAACAACAGCTATTTTTTTTGTTGTTGTTGTTTTTTAATGGCTGGAAAGTTTAAAAATATGTATCAAGAAGATTATATGTGAGATTTTCATTTATTTATTCGCTAAGGATGGCAAGACAGTTAATTTAAAATTGTATTTTGGCAAAACGTTTTTCAGCATTTGGAAAGAAAAAATTATTGGACAGTAAAGAGGCAAAACTGTAAGTTTTTAATTTGATATATATGTGTAAAAAAAAAACTGAAATGAAAGAATATCACTATATATCCATTGTTAATTGAACTTTATAAACTATGAAAATTTAAAAATAAACAAATTATAACCGTTGATTAAAGCATAAAAGGAACCAAGATATTTTTTTTTCTTTTTGTTATTGATAATTCTATTGAACTATGTGCTATAAAAATATGATAAAATATTCAGTTGCATCATTAAGCATTTAATAAGTCTAGAACTGTTGGAAGTTGTAAATTTAATAACGTTTATCATCAAAAGAAAAAAACTGACTTTAATCGTGTTTCATTTTGGTATATAGCTATAACATTTCTAATGCTGATATACAAAAAGAATTTTATGGATATATATAACATAAAAATGATGCAGGTGTGCTAACAAAATCGTTGTGAAGGTCAAGGCAACTCAGATGGGTTTTGAAGAAGATGATGAATACAATCCATAGGTGTGAATTCTCACCATCACATATATATATAAGATGGCAACCAAATCTTATGTGAAATTCTATAAATCAGTGGTGAAAGTGACTAAATCAAAGATTATCCAAACTACTTGGTCAACTTGTGCTAATTGGATAGATCGTGGAAGACACTACTTTGGATAATGAAGTAAATAAAAGATGCTGAAAATTCTTAATCTACTATGAATTTCCATTTAAAGAAGATGCTCATGTTTGATCAAGAGATTTACTAAATCGTTCAGAATTCTATGGTGATATGTAACTGTTTGTTCATTATGGATAACATACTGATGCTATAATTTTTTTAAGGTTTTCTCTTCTTCATTTATGTATTTATTTTTTTTATTTTTTTATTTTTTACTTCCACATTGGATTTTTGAGCTGGAAGTGCTAAAGAATTTAGATGTATTACATTTCATGATATAAAATGTATTTTTGAAATAAAAAATATATATATATTGAGCCATGTTTGAATATGTGTATTCGAAATAACGGCCTCTTAGGCAGAGAAGAACATATTCGGAGTATGTATGCCCAAACGATAGAATATAAAGTATATAACCAGCGTTACATTTCCAGGACATAGCTTCTTCTCGGCTGTTGAGTTCAACACCAAGTTCAAAGCACTTTTTTGTTTGTGTATAAACACGGGCGCCAGCTGCTTATTCTAAAAGAATACTAAAAGAATAGACAACGCACTTTGAATAGTGGCCACTAACTCAACGCCTAAATCCATGACTAACTCAGTTGTTTGTAATCACTAATAGATTATACTTAATTAGTGGTTAAAAGACTTGATAAAAAGAATTGATAAAAAGAATTGATAAAAGAATTTGGTAAAAAGAATTGATAAAAAGAATTGACCGACAAATAAAGTTTAATTTTAAAGATAATTTATTAACTAACATTTATTTACTAAATTTAAACATTCTAATAAAACACACGCATATTTTAAATTAACATTTCTAAATAGTTTAAATATTCCTATAGATTTAATAACAGAACACTCTAATTTAACTAATAAACATTGATATAATGATCATGCACATATTAACTCATGCACACACATAATAATGATAATAAAGGACTACATAGCATTTGAAATTTAATCACACACATATCAATAGTTCATTTATGTATGATATCGAGTTCATATAATTAGACTCTTGGAGGATTCACACGAATTAATGAAATGCAATGGCTATTACAGTATAAACGAAAATAAGCAAATGTTTTACCTAGGCTTTTTTGAATGTTGAAGTACAATTCTGTTCTTTGGAGGCTGCTTTCGGTGAGGATATTTCCATTATAAATGCTTACCAGCCGGCTGGGATTTTTCCTTGACAAGTTTCCTTATTTTCACGATTATTACTATTGGAGACAATTAGATACAGACGGAGATTTTCTACGATGTTAAGCTGACATTATTTCATGGGCAGATCTGCTGTTTTCTAGGACATCTGGGCTGGAGGTAAACGTGTGTTCCCAAGATCTTCTCAACACTGCATTTTGTTTGTTAAGTGCTCAATTAATTTCTGAACTGCACTACTCAATTACTTTTGTGAACTGATTGTCTCAATTAATTTGTGGAACTGAATTGTCCGATAAAAAAATGTCTATTTATACCTGCACCTTGTTATCTTTCTCATATCTCCGGCAAAGATCTGTTGTCAAATTCCTTATCAATTAATCCTTTGATAAACGTGTTTTGGAAGATTGCTTAATTAGTAATAGCCATGCAGAGATGTTGTTTTATATTTTAATTAATAACCATTGATGTGTTTTTTAATAATAATCTTCTTTAACTTTCATTTATTTATAACCACATTTATTCTATTGTTGACAATCGCACATATATACGGTCATATATTAGTTTTAACATTATTTTTTCTTTAAACTTGAATGAAAAGAGATTTGTATGTTTTAACTTTTTAAATTATATTTTTACGAATACTAATAAAAACTATTTACTTCCTTTTGTAAACCTTTAGTTTCATGTCCCAAACCAAGACTCCCCCTCCCCCCTTTTGATTAATTAATTGTAGCTTTTTTTATTTCAAAAACTAACGCTAGAAAACTATTTAATTCTTATCTTTTTCGAAAACAAGCTGCAATAAACTCTTCAACATTTAATTTTATGTTTTTCTTTTATGAAAGATTACTTTAATAATAATTTTAGATAAAAATTATATGTGCCTATATCAATATAGGTACAATATATATATAAATGGTTCTGTTGGAAAAAAGAGAAGGACTAGACTATGATGAGATGAATATAAATAAAGTTAAGACTTATTTTTGACTCACGAACAACATAACATTAGTAACAAAATTAATTACTAATAAAACCTATATTATCCTTTATTAACAAGACACATACTAACAATTATTTATAAAATCAATTGATGGCAATTCCAGTTCTCATGATTTATAATATTCACATACAAACCCATTGATTCAATTATATTTATAAAATAAAAAATGATATGGTGATACCTTTTTTTAAAATAAATAAATAAATAAATAAATAAACAATGTCACTTGTTTAGATTGGTATGAAAGATCATAATTTTTTTTTTTTTAATATGATGGCATGTATACCAAGAATGACCTATAGTTAATATTATTATTTTATATATTTTTTTGTGTCTTATTATTTTAATGAGATTAAATGGAAGTGTAACAATTGTATTAATATATTTACATAAGCTATGTTAACATAAAATAAATTAGTTGATTTTAATTGATTTTATATCAAGGATTATCTATAATTTTTTTGAGAATACATCATTGAATTCACGTATCTCTTGATATTAAATATATATATAATACGTATCCAATAAGTGTACTATATAAGATACAACATCAAGTTATTGCCCACATTGGCTAGATATATTCTTATAATTTATACCCAGAACAGAGTAAGTACTTAAATTATGACTGAGTTTGAATTCTAGGGAATCTAATGGATTGACATGAAAATTAGGTGGATCCGGTGCATATTGCCAAATGAATGGGGATTGAATGATAGTAAAGATTCCTCTTGGTTGTAATGTTATTGGATCTTTCCGTTTTTTCTGTGGATGGCTGGATTATTGTTTCGGTAAATGTAATGGGATGGATTTAGGTAAATGGTTGGTTCTACTGCAAGTGTTGATGATGGATGGGGAATTTTCCATTATAATTTTTCAGCATTTATTTATATCCCATTGCATTTTGATGTCACAATGTGGTCGGCTATATGTTTGTCTATTTGTCGGTCCATTACATTTTTGGTGAGCCCAATTGTGTGGCATTGAATCAATGATTTCCAGGCATCAAATATAAGTCGGTCCTTTACATATGTTTATTTTCATTTGAGATCATATATGATATGCAGTCCATTACATTTGATGGTGTTAAATTATAGAGTAGTAATTTTATCCATATTTGGAAAATTTGTGTTGTAGAATTTCCATAATTTTAAAGATTGGATTGGATATTTGATTGTTGAAGTTTGGTTAGTTTTGTTGCAAGTATTGATGTTGGATCGGGGAATTTTTGTCATTGCCTTGAGGATGTGATGTATTCATGTCACTTGTGACTGATTGATCTTATTCACTGCTCCAACCCAGATTGTAATGTTAGTTACTATTTATCATGAAGAAGTTAACAGTAGTCCTGCCATGATTTTACCTCTAAGACTCCAGAGAGAGTAAGGTATAGTTTTTTTTTTATATATGTATAATATTTGCCTTTAAGACTCCCAAAGATGAGCAAGGCAATATTTTATAAATAATAGCCCCTAAGACTTGGATGTAAGCAGGGAAGTGCAATAATGTTTGCAGAAAACTATAATGGGTTGTAGTATCTTAGAGTGACTGAAATGTGATGATCAACTGAGTGTTCATGGAACATTGTATACTTTAAGAGCAGTGAGTAGGTTCTTTTATCTATCTCAAAATTTGTGAAATGCTAATCATTCTTTTGGCTGTCAGTATCTGTCAGATCTTTAGAGGAATGGATGAGTATATGATCTAAATATATAGCTTATTCTTAAAGGACTGTTGATAGTATATTTTTCAATCCGTTACATTTTTGGTGGCCCAAATGTTTGGGGCTTCGATGAATTAAATCTCACACCCTGGAGACTGCTTATACATTTATGGCACACAACTTTTTGGGGGCCTGAACAAGTATTTAGCCCATATATATATATATATATTGAAAGGAAATCTAGTCATTAGACAAATGTGAGCAATCAGAGAGTTAACATCAATGTTATAGGTTATGAAGTAGTGATATAAAAAAATTGTATATATAGTGATTAGACATGAGTATCTTAATCATGATAGTTGAACCGATTTGTAGTTAGAAGTAGATTGGGAATGAGTAAGTGTAAAAGTGATGGTAGTTTAAATTTTTTTTTTTGGTTTCATTTCATCGTCTTCAGAGAACCAGAAGAGGAAGCTGAGACCACACAATGAATATCCATATTGTAAAAAAATATAGTTATTTTGTAGAAGCAATAAATAAGGAAATATTCTGTCTCATAATGATTACATTGACATATCTGCCTTTATGCTATTAAGAAGTGGCCAGATCATTTTAAAGATGGATGAAAGAGTTGATGACACACAAGTAAATCAAAAGGGTGAAAATTTAGATATGGACACAAGTACAGAAGAAAGGTTGGTGTGCCAACAAGCATTTAAGGAACCTGCAGAAGAAATGCAGCAACATATTCAATCATTAGAAGAGGACCGAACAATTGTTCAAATCCCAGAGACCCCTCACCAAAAAGCGATTCCTATACTAGGGGATCAATTAATGCCATCTAATAAAATGAATCCATCACAGTACAAATCCTGCGGGAGATGATGCTGAAGATGACTGCTCTGGGAACAAATATGGCTAACATGGAAACAAGATTCGAGTCTAAATTAGAGTCAAATATGGCAAATATGGGAAATGAGATGTATAGATGAATTAATGATCTCAAAGGAGATTTAAATAGTAGGTTGGATAACATGGCAACAAGAGCCGATGTCAAACAAGCCGATGTCAAACAAGTTGAGGTTGGTTTAAAAGGAGATATATCTCAATTCCAAGAAGACATGAGCAAAGGATTAGTCGAATTTGAAGAGAAATTGGAGATGAGGATTCAGGAAGTTGACAACTGACTATCCAAAAGAGTAGGGCAGTTGCTCCAAGATGTGTGATAAGTGCAAACTGATAATGGTGAAGTAAAACACAAGGTTGAAGAAGAAAGTACAAAGTGTCAAGAGTATGTCAATGAATTTGCTGAACATATTACTGTTCATATTGACTGAGAGATCAAACAAGTTTATCAGACACATGAGGTCATGAATAAAGAGGTGTGGAGTAAGCAGAACACTTTTAGAGAAGAATTACGAGCTGAGCTTGAGACGGTCCAAGCAAAGCTAAACAATCTTTCCACGACCCACAATGTTGAAAATGAAAGCTGTGAAGAGACTATTGGATCTCTTACCTATTGTTTAGCTCAGTTAGGGGATAAGGTAACTTCCATGGAAATTAATATGTTAGATGATCAAGTAAAACAAGTTAATGTGAGCATCCAATGTTCAAAACATAAAGGTTGCTCTAAATACAAGGTCCATAAACAAGAAAGGCTATTATATGCTCACAGGCTTTTCACAAAAGAAAATTGTCCCATTAGTGAAGCCAACATTGAAAGGATAAATGAAGCTGATACACTTGTACATCTTAAATATGTATTATGGCACAACAAGTCTCTTCATAATCAGGAAGATGACCAAGTCATTGAAAGTTGTCATATGATATTGGAGACAACCATACTCTTTGCAAAAAAAAACAGAAAGGTCCCAAGTTCCATAAGCTTTGCAATACTTGTGAAGGTCCCTTCACATTTATTGAATATGTGAATGAAAGTTCTTAAAAGAGAAAGGCACAAGTTAAGGGACAGACTTCATGATTGCGACCCTGGAACATAAAACTGTATTTTCTTAATGATTGAACTTTGTAACTAGTGTTAAGTGAATATATATGTATATAAAGAAAAAAAATGGTAAGTTTACTTTTGACTGTTAAATTTTATAAAAAAATAATAAGAGGTTGGGTAAAACAGACTGAGAAAGCAACAAATTACATAAATTGGAGTGTGAATGAATCTACTGGATTCACACCCAGTGAACTTCATTTCAATAAACTTGTACCAATTTTATTTAAAAAATACAAATGCACCGTTGGACCGAACCTACATGAAGAGGAAGCCAATATTTGCTTAGCACAACAGCGACTAGCACAGCAAGCGCGTTTAAGGAATAATAAAAATAGGAGGAGGAAGGTACATAAATTTGAAGTAGGGGATAGAGTTTTTGTGAAGGTGCAGCCTGTTAGTAAACCGACCGAATATAAGTATCATAAATTTTTTCCCAAATATGATCGTCCATTTGTTATTGTTAAACAAGCTAATTCTAATGCATTTTGGTTGAATATCAAGTCTGAAACCATCTTTTTAGTTAGGAAATAAATTTAGAGGTAATGAAAAAGTGGATTTTTGAGGGCAATCATAATTACCATTTATACGTTGTTTGAAAGGAGATAACATGGAAACTAGTGAAAATGGAAAAGACAATTTGTGGTGAGAGTACATCCGACTGCACAATTGAGCATGTATTGGCTACTTTCAGAACTGACTGAGATATGAGGTTGTATCTTACTACATATGTATATGGACACTCCATATTCCGTGCGGTTATTCTAGAATCTTGTAACTCTGCAGAGCAAGATAAGAAGCCGGCGAGATAAGTTTTTTTGCTGCCTAAACAGGAGTATGGAACCGGTCAGATTCTGTTTCAATCCATCATAATACAATTATAGGATAGACAGTACTATTTAAGTAGAAATTAAATATAGAAAGTAAAATGAATTATTGAATATGAGTGTTAAAAGAGGTCAAATCTCGTACGGACATAAAATGGTAATTTAGCAAACCACCTCACAGAAAGAAAGATATAGATAATTATAGATAATATTTTATTATATGAAAAAGAAAATAACACACTATGGTGATGGGACATTGAATATAATTTTTTTTTATTCTAGTAAATGTCAAAAGTTTTAAAGGATTAAACTTTTAACCTTTTTGGATTGAAAGAATTGTAAGGATCGCTATAAGTCTCATAACTCTCCTTATCATTAAATGCATTAAACATAAATTTATACATGGATATAACATAAAAATGATGCAGGTGTGCTAAAAAAATCATTGTGAAGGTCAAGGCAACTCAGATGGGTTTTGAAGAAGATGATGAACACAATCCATAGGTGTGAATTCTCACCATCACATATATACAAGATGGCAACCAAATATTATGTGAAATCTATAAATCAGTGGTGAAAGTGGCTAAATCAAAGATTATCCAAACTACTTGGTCAACTTGTGGTAATTTGACAGAACGCGGAAGACACTACTTTGGATAATGAAGCGAATAAAAGATGCTGAAAATTCTCAATTTACCATGAATTTCCATTTAAAGAAGATGCTCATGTTTGATCAAGAGGTTTACTAAATCGTCCAGAATTTTATGGTGATATGTAACTGTTTGTTCATTATGGTTAACATAATACTGATGCTATAATTTTTTTTAAGGTTTTCTCTTCTTCATTTATGTATTTTTTAATTTTTTTATTTTTTTACTTCCACATTGGATTTTTGAGCTGGAAGTACTAAAAAATTTAGATGGATTCATTTCATGATATAAAATGTATTTTTGAAATAAAAAAAAAAATATATAAATGGTTCTGTTGGAAAAAAGAGAAGGACTAGACTATGATGAGATGAATATAAATAAAGGTAAGACTTATTTTTGACTCACTAACAACATAACATTAGTAACAAAATTAATTACTAATAAAACCTATATTATCCTTTATTAACAAGACACATACTAACAATTATTTATAAAATCAATTGATGGCAATTCCAGTTCTCATGATTTATAATATTCACATACGAACCCATTGATTTAATTATATTTATAAAATAAAAAATGATGTTAGTTACTATTTATCATGAAGCAGTTAACAGTAGTCCTGCCATGATTTTACCTCTAAGACTCCAGAGAGAGTAAGGTATAGTTTTTTTATATATGTATAATATTTGCATTTAAGACTCCCAAAGATGAGCAAGGCAATATTTTATAAATAATAGCCCCTAAGACTTGGACGTAAGCAGGGGAGTGCAATAGTGTTTGCAGAAAACTATAATGGGTTGTAGTAGCTTAGAGGGACTGAAATGTGATGATCATCTGAGTGTTCATGGAACATTGTATACTTTAAGAGCAGTGAGTGGGTTCTTTTATCTATCTCAAAATTGTGAAATGCTAATCATTCTTTTGGCTGTCAGTATCTGTCAGATCTTTAAAGGAATGGATGAGTATATGATCTAAATATATAGTGAAACAGTAAGATTCGTATTCGAATCTTAAGTTTCACCTTTTTCTGTCGTCTCTCACTGACCGGTCTATCCCGCCCAAATTTAAACTTTTTGATATCGAGTTGTGTGTGTAGCAATATTAAAAATGTATAAATATATGTAGAATTCAGCATAAACACGCACACATTTCGATCTCAAATTAAAGGCAATAAATAGGGATAAAATAATATAATTTAGATTTCTTTTAGTTATATAATTTTGTATAATTTTAATCATTTATTTTGGATTATAAAGTTCGTATTTATTGCTTTGTTTAAATTTCATTTAATAATAATTCTAAAAATATCTGATGTAATATTTAATTAAAAGTTAAAATAATCTTATGTTCCCTTTTTGTTTTTGAAATTTAAAAGCAACGGTCAGTGATAGATAATAGATTAATTAAATAAAAATTCCCCAAAATATAATTAATAAATGTAAAGTGTAAACAATAGAATGGCAGCTTTCTTTAATTAAAAACCAACAAAATGCATTGATTATCCTCAGGGCAGATTAAGTAGAACCTAAAAATATCTTAACAAAATGTGAAAGATCAAGATAAAAATAAGAGGCCATCTTAGACTGGCTGGAGACATTCACTAAAACTTTAGCTTTGCTCTCGAACACTGAGAGTCCCCAAAAATATAAAATAATTTGTTCCTGCCAAGGTATGATCGAGTAAAGCACCTAGATTATTCTCCATCGGGAGATGGCCTATCGGATGCTGAACTTTCCATTGCCCGTCATAAATTCACCATGAAGATCTGCTGCCTGAAATAAATGAAAAAGCTGCTGCTGCTGTGAAATTAAATGAAATATCTAAATACAAGAAAGAATTGCCACTCGTGAACTTTTTGCTGCTAAACTAATGGAATCAGAAAACTTCTTATAAAACAGGTACCTGTCTGTGTTCAAACTCTAGAGTACTCTAATAACATGCTATAGCTCTTCTTCATATTACTTATCTAAATTGTAAAATATAAAAACTACCATTTGTATAACTAAATTGAATAATTAATGTAATGTGTAAATGTATCTAATAATCTAGCTTACCTCACTCTATCTTTCTTGGGTGCGTATTTCTATAATCTACATTTCTATCTATAGTTATTATTTAATTATTGCATGCTCATAATTATTTCAATTTTCAAAGTTTAAATATATGATCGTTTAAAACAATGAATGCATGTCAAATTTTCATTAATATTTACTTTCTTTAATAACTTAACTTTCATATAAATTGACACGCATTCAATGCTTCATTTATTGTAATGCAGGGGTCTACTACTTCGCAAATGGCTGACGTATTAGTTATAATAATTCCCAATTTATATATATGTTTTGTATTTACTAAATCATCATGAATAACTCCAGAAAATTACATTTCTTTGAGAGTCACCAACGTTCTTTAATAAATGTTGGTAAGGTAGGACCGAGTCAGAAATCTATTTAAATCTCATCATAATCGTTTATGCAGTATACATGTGTTACATTTTAGAGACGCGATGACCCATTCCGCCGTGAAATTTCCAGATTCTTCAGGGTTGAAATTAACCCGTCATCCTACACAAGTGGGCATAATGGGTGCTCCCATAGGACTTGACGTCATGCAGCCAGCCGGCAAAACTGCAGCATGGACCGCTTGTCCCTGGTTATGCTTATGTGACACCTTACTTCGTCGGGTTGAGGTAGAGACCAGCCTGATATTCTTATAAACCCATTCGCGGCATTGCAGTATCGATATACTGCCATTCCATATCGCCTTTCTAAAGCATACCACGTGTTCCTTTGCTCAATTCTATTATTCTATATATCATTCCGCCTCTGCATTATCTTCGTAATTCACTCTCAAATAAATGTTTGCCCTTAGTCATAAAATAAATAGTTTAATTAAATAAATATATGTCCCCGCTACTCTTAAATCTTACTTTAGACTCTTGCATTGCAAAGGTATAAATCCCTCCAGGCATGCATTAGAAATACTTACTCGAGAATTTTAGGTAGCTAGATTACGCTTTCAAATAAATGTATTCCTTTTGTAAACATTACAGTATCGGAAATACCGCTACTGAAATCCTCAATATAAAATAATGTCTAAATAAATAAATGTACTCTTTAAAGTATAATCATGTTGCAAATCCCGCTACTGAAGCTGTTAGTCCATAAAATATTATTAATGATTGTTTTATTAAAATGTATTAATAAATAATTTTAAACTATATGTCTGCAGTTACGTTTCATTTATTCGATACCCATTCTATATAATATTTCCTCGATTATGTAAATATGAATGTTTAATTAATATTAGTTTGATTATTGGCTAACTCGAGAATAAAATCATGAATCTCTTGCATATCCCTGACCACCGTGCCTAAAGAAATATTTACTAATGTCGCATCAGATGTGTTGTTTCGTGGATTGTATTGTGGAACCGATAAACTATGTTCGAACTCAGTACCATGGGTGGCTTTGCTACTCGATGGTGCTGCTGTTCTGTATGGTGGTCGAATTCTGCACTATGTTTACGAGTCACACGTTTTCTGACCATTACAATAGCTTATTCTTAAAGGACTGTTGATAGTATATTTTTCAATCCGTTACAATGTATATATATATATATATATATATATATATATATATATATGTAATATACAAATCAATATATATATATCAAAATACAGTACAATTTATATAAATTATATTCTTTTAGAAGTACTTTCGACTATACACTTTGTAGTCTTTATCAACTATATAACGTTGAATAATCAAAACGAGACAACCCTTAACAATACCCATAGTTCAATTCAGATTTCCCACAATTCTGTTATCTTAACATTTGATGACTGGCAATTCATTAACATTTGACAATTTCTTGAAATCAACATAGCCTCTTTTATTTTACGTTTATTATGACAACGTTCAATTTGAATAATTTTCATATTTTTATAATCAAATTTAAATCCATATTGACAAGATTTATTATGATCAAATATAACAGATGATGAAGGTTTATTTACATCTGTTCCATATTGATTCTCTTTTTGAATTCTATTATATAAAAGCATATGTTCTTTTATTCTCTTCTCAAATGTACACTTAGATTCACCAATGTATTGTACGCTGCATCCACATATCAATCTATATATAATAGAATTTTGATTAAACTTTGAATTTTGAATTTTAGAATTATTAAGCAATCTATTTATGTTATTTGTAGAGAAAAAAGCATTATGACACAAACCATTATAAATTTTCCTAATAAACTTGACCTGCTCATCTGATATAAATGGCATTGAAATCCATTTCATTTTGATATTTTTATTTTTAATTTTATTATAGTGTTGATTTCTTTTAAATCCTTTAATAATATTAGCAATTGCATTTTTATAGTAACCAATTTTCAACAAGTCATTAACAAATAAATGTACATTTTTAATTTTATCACTAGAATATTTGCATAATTTTTCATTTCGAACTAAGAATGATTTCAATCCAGACAGCTTATGACACATAGGTACATGTTATTCATATGAAATAAAACCTCTAGTTTCAATTGGTTTAATCCAATTGGAACTAGAGGTTTTATTCCATATAAATCACATGTATCTATGTGTCATAAGCTGTCTGGATTGAAATAATTCTTATTTCGAAATGAAAAATTATGCAAATATTCTAGTTTTAAAATTAAAAATGTACATTTATTTGTTAATGACTTGTTGAAAATTGGTTATTATAAAAATGCAATTGCTAATATTATTAAAGGATTTAAAAGAAATCAACACTATAATAAAATTAAAAATAAAAATATCAAAATGAAATGGATTTCAATGCCATTTATATCAGATGAGCAGGTCAAGTTTATTAGGAAAATTTATAATGGTTTGTGTCATATTGCTTTTTTCTCTACAAATAACATAAATAGATTGCTTAATAATTCTAAAATTCAAAATTCAAAGTTTAATCAAAATTCTATTATATATAGATTGATATATGGATGCGGCATACAATACATTGGTGAATCTAAGTGTACATTTGAGAAGAGAATAAAAGAACATATGCTTTTATATAATAGAATTCAAAAAGAGAATCAATATGGAACAGATGTAAATAAACCTTCATCATCTGTTATATTTGATCATAATAAATCTTGTCAATATGGATTTAAATTTGATTATAAAAATATGAAAATTATTCAAATTGAACGTTGTCATAATAAACGTAAAATAAAAGAGGCTATGTTGATTTCAAGAAATCGTCAAATGTTAATGAATCGCCAGTCATCAAATGTTAAGATAACAGAATTGTGGGAAATCTGAATTGAACTATGGGTATTGTTAAGGGTTGTCTCGTTTTGATTATTCAACGTTATATAGTTGATAAAGACTACAAAGTGTATAGTCGAAAGTACTTCTAAAAGAATATAATTTATATAAATTGTACTGTATTTTGATATATATATTGATTTGTATATTACATATATTGTGAAATGAATACAGATATCAAACTTTATTTATTATATATATATATATATATGTATACCATGCCTAAACCAGAGAGACCATGAAGCCATATGCATATATATCATGCTGATCCTGTAAGTAAAAAAATATTTTTTTTGTTTTTATAGATGCTGCTTCTAAATGGGTGTAATATAAATTAGCAAAATGTACAAATGATGCAGAAATTATCCACATATCATGGGAAATAATCTTAAGTCATGGATTCACTGGCAGTCTTGGTCTCAGACAATGGAACTGGGTTCATTGTTGAAAATTTTAAATTATTCCTAGATGAGTGGATGGGGAAGCATATTCATGCTCATTTATACCATACAGAATCCAATAGAATAGCTGAAAAGGTGATGCACCATTTGAAGCTGATTTAAAAAAAAAATCTCATGAGCATCAACAATGCACTAAATAAGGTGATGCTACACCAACATATAACATCTTCTATGTCTACAGAAAATTACCTATGGAAATATTGATGGGCAAAATGTTACACAACAAACCATCTATTCTCATACCAGACCAAAAGAAATCAGCAACAATCAACAAAAACACATACACAGTTGGAGAAATATAGATATGTAATAGCTCATGAGAGACTTGGATTGAAGGGCAAATAATCAAAGTTATTTCAGACTTGTCAAGAGATATCATCAGAAAACAAAGATAGACCTGATGAAAATGAAACAGAGGTTGGTAGAAAATGGATGAAAAAGCAGCAACAATTTCAGACAAACAAAAGTTTCAACAGCCGAAAATGAATACTATTGGTGTATAGGAATAAAATAAATGCTTCTAGCATAGTTATCCACATGAATATTTAAAGGACTATGTTTGTGACTCCAAAGAAACATCTATTTCTCAAAAGGAAGAGGGGTAGTACAGTGTTCTGCATGGAAAAATACACACACACATACAGCCACCATGAATACGATAGTCATGGTAATGGTAGTCAGGCAAACAGAAACAAAATGAACTTGGGCTTTATTGTCACTATTTAACAATAATAAAAATTAATCCAACCATGCTTAATATACATTACAATTTATATCATTACAGTACAGTATTAAAAATACTCCTTTTGAATGCATGGCCATAAAAGCATAAATTGGAACATAATTAAGCCAGTGTAGCCTGCATAGACCCTGGGTTATCCACAGTTCTCCTTACACTGATGCATTTATTATTTTCACATAAACCCAAATAACTCCAATGATGGGAGTGTATAAGATAGATCCTGATTTTCTGCATTTGTGAACTTTTATAAGTTTATCAGTAATAGTGGAATGTTTTAGAACATAATTAATTCTTATTGTTCCTTATTTTTTTAACTAATCATTTTCTAATCCGGAAACACTTATCAACAGTTTATGTTTAACATTTGTAACTTCATAGTACTATATTTCTTTAAACTTTAACACACATTTATTTCTAATTACATTATCTCTTTATATATATATATATATATATTGTAACGAGACAGCGTTAATTAATATATATATATATATTAATCAATGTCTGTATTTTTCAAAGCAAATACATAATTATATTAAGGAATATTTGTAAATACAGTATAATTAAATAATTAAAAATTTTATCCACTTAGGAGCACTTTTGATTATCCTATTAATCATTGTCAACTAAAACTTAGATAGGCTAACCTTAATTACTGTATTTACCAATCTTCATATATAAAAAATATCTATATATAGCACCTTTTCCATTTCAGAAATTAAAATTTCTGATGTATCACAGTCTTTCAGATAACTCAGTTCCTTCGAATTTATGTGTGGTTGTTTTATTTTCCATGGTAATGTTCTGTCTTCTTTGTGCCTTCATTTACTTCCAGCAAATCCAATTCCTCTAGATAATTTGGAATGTCTGGCATTATATTCCATGCTCTAAAGATTTATGAACTGCCATATGGAGTTTGTTTACATTCATATATTGGACAGATCAATCATAGAATAAATATAAAAAGGAAAAAGAAAACATATTTTGACAGTTAGAAAATAATCTAATTCATTATCCATTTTTTCTCACATTAAATTAACTAACCATGTCACAAAGTTTAATAAAATTTATGTTTGCAAAAGGGCTAGAGACTGCTAAAGAAATGTATAGAGATTTTTAAAAGGCCTAAGAGCATAAATGAAAAGTGTGAAATGGGGAAAATTAACAATATTAGAAAAAAAGCTATTGGGGTGTAAAATATTTTTGTAAACTTTATAGCCAATCAAATTTGATAATGAGGAGAAAATAAAAAATAAGGATTTTAAATTTCATCACACATTTTCTTATGATTTTAGAAGGAAGCTCTGAGAGAAGTATTTATTATTGTACTGAAATGTCAGCTCCATATCTACTATATTTTTATTACTTGAAATCTCTCAGAAATAATACTATGAATTTGTATATATATATAATATAGCTATATGGGTCTAAATTCAGTTCAGTTTCACCATATACTAAAAGCCTCTGCAATATATAGCAATGCAAAAAACCATCAAAGGTACACTTATTATAATTAAAACAAGTTATAAATTTTGTAACTTGTTTTTAACCTTGTGATTTATGATCACTAGATGGTGCTTACCAGTAGATCTAAACAGGCTTTGTTTTTATAAGCACTGAAAACGATAGAATTCAAAATGTTTATTGTTTTTCCCCATATCCAGACTAGCTGGTTTCAAGCTTATTGGCTCACAACAGTGGAAGGCTGGGATACTAGACACTAGATCTAAATTACTAACTCAAAAATCAGCTATTATCAAACATGTTTCTATCAAATTAAAAGCATGAATTTATCAGACACATAAATGTTTTCAAACTCATTCTTTTGGTGCTTATAAAAACAAACCTTGTTTAGAGCTACTGGTAAGCTTCATCTAGTGATCTTAAATGCAAGCAAAAAAGCAAGATACAGTATTTATAACCTGTTTTAATTATTGTAAGTGTATCTTTGAAGGTTTTTTGCAATGCTATATATTGCAGAGGCTTTTACTATATGGTGCAACTGAACTGAATTTAGACCCATATAGCTATCTAGTTTGTTAGGTTCAGTTTGAAAACATTCATGTGTCTAATAAATTCATGCTTTCAAATTGATAGAAATGTGTTTGATAAGTGCTGAGTTTAGAGTAGTAATTTAGATCTAGTTTCTAGTATCCCAGCCCTCTACTGACATGAGCCAATAAGCTCAAAATCAACTGGTCTGGAGGTGGGAAAAAACGATAAAGATTTTGAATTCTATCTCTTTCGGCGCTTATAAAAACATAGCTTGTTTAAAGCTACTGGTAAGCTCCATCTAATGATCATATATGTATATATAAAGACATTTTGTGGGTTCATCCATGTTAAAAATATTTAAATATAGATATACCAACATTTTGACTTGATCACGCAAATCATCTACTAGGTGATAAAAGGTAGAAAGATGGTTGTAGAGGCACTACAATCACTGATTTAAAAAAATGGTAAGGTTCCACCCATAGTAAAAATGTTAAATTAAGAATGTTTTTTTAAAAAAATCTTTCCAAATAGTAGGATGTTTGCATGTATCATCTCGCTCATTGATACAATCTGGCCTTTTAAGTATCTCACTGACTTCTCGAATTTTACACTTGTAGAGATTATCACAATGGGATATGATCTTAGTACTAGAAGAATCAATTTTATGACCTGAGTCTATAGTATGGAGTGAGAATGCTGATTATGATGAGTGTTGTTTAACTGCATTAGCATGCTCATCTCTTCTAACACTGATGTGATGATTACTCATATGTATGTAAGAAGCTTTACTATTTTCACATGAGATTTGATAAACACCATGAGATTTAAGAGGGATTGAATCTTTAGGCTTGGTTATTGTATTTCTGATCTTTTGATGAGTAGAAAAGGCTGTACTTATATTATAGCATTTCCAATACTGTCTGTAGTTCCTTTTATATATGGAACACAAATACTAATAGCTGATTTATTATCTATTTGTTTCCTATTTTCTCCATTTTGATGATTGTAAAAACCTCTCATTTGGCTCAGATACATAGATGACACTTTCGTCATATGGAAACAAAAAAAAATAAATTAGATGATTTTTTTTTATGTTTAAATAATATTCATCCTCATATTAAATTTACAATGGAGACAGAGTCTGATGGAAAAGTCCCATTTATTGGGTTCTAGTCACCAGAACACCAAATAGTTTACCTTTTTCGATTTACAGAAATAATACACACACAGATAGATCTTTACATTTTCATTCTCATCATCACTCAACTCAGATAGTTTCCATAGCCAAAACTCTTTTAAATAGAGCAATTAATTTTTTAGATATGTCACATCTGAAAGAAAAATAAATCATATTAATAGTGTTCTGAGTCCTGGATAGTGACCATGAGGACAAACTAATTTTGTGGCACATGGATCTTTTATAAATGAAGTTTCGGTTGTCGATTCTCTTGATTGGACTTTGACTAAGAAAAGGTCATTGCGAATGGCAGGAATTTTCAACTGTCCATTTGCGACTTATGCTTTGGAAAATGATTGCTGATTCTCTTGATCGGACTTTGACTAAGAAGAGGTCACTGAGAATGGCAGGAATTTTCAACTGTCCATCTCCGACTTATGCTTTGGAAAATGAGGTACAAGATATGGGGATTCTCCCCTGAAAAAGTAACTTGTGGCTTATGCTGGATTGTCCCCAGTGTGCATTTTAAAAGAGGAATGATCCCTGTCAATCCGTTATGGGTACTAAAATTTATCCAATCAACAGCTTTAAACTTATCCTTAACTAAACTTATTTCACACTACCCTCATCCCTTAATTTCAAACCCTAATACACTCCTAATATAACTTAGATTGACTTTATATTTTACTAACCTTACCATATTATATTTAATTCATATGACCAATATCTTACACATTTATTTATATTACACTATTATTCTAATCTATCATGGACATTAGTTTACAAATTTATTTATATTATGATATTATATATATATATTTAAAACCATTACTTTAACTTCTTTATTTACGTGCGTATATTCAGAAAAACTATTTTTATTATATTATGATCCATTATTATACAAATACTTTTATTTATTTTATTTGACTTGATTACATTAAACCTTAAATCATTTTTTTACTTTCTTTATTAACTTGCGTTTATTCAAAAACAACTTACTTTATTTTACTATGAATATTTTATTTACTTTCTACAGACGCATTGTACTTATTTATTTAACTTGATTTTGTTGATTTTTTATTTATTTGAACAATTTATTTACGAGCATTTCCTTAATTAATATGTGGGCGGGGAAAAAATCTTTTATTTTATGAAGCCTCCATTATTATTATTACTTTCAAACATTTCATTTATTATTATTCATTTATTTTTAAATTTATTGTCTTAAGTTTTAAATAGAAGTTTCAGATTTAAATTTATCAAATTATTGACATTAGAATTATCATATTCAAGCTCATTGTGCATTTCCGGTCCTTTTTTGTTTATTTCTTTTACTATTCTGCCTGTTTACTAACTTTTAAATTATGTCAGGTGGTTCCTTCTTTCTTTCTACTAACTCTCCCTCGATTAAAATTTATTGCTTTTTCTCGTTTTGTTTTATTTTCTGCCTTATAAATTAGAAAACCTTTAAGCTTCACAGATCTCCATATTTTTCCTAACCGTGAATATTTTTTCTTACGCTTTCTCTTTGTTTTAAATCTCCATTTAAAACAAACACAAACTTTTACATTAACCTTTTTAATTTTTTGTAAAAACTTCTATGCTATCTTTTACCTTGAACTTATGTCTCTCTTTTATTTCTTGATCTACATTTATTTCTACTTTCTCTGTAGCAATGCTATCTGATTCTAATTTAATTTCTATTTCCAAACTACTATATTTATTACTATCTGACTTTACTATCACTTTCATGACCTCCACTTCCTTATTTTCTTTGACAAAATCTACTTCTACGATCTCTTGATTTTTTTCTACATTTCCTGTAATTTCACATCTTATTTCTCTTACTTCTGCTCTGAGTTCCTTAATTTCTCTTTTAACCTGACTAATTTCTTCCTTCAATTCTGCTTTGAGTTCTAACTGGCTTTGTTTGAATTACTGACACAATTCTTTTTTGAGGTCTTGCTGACTTTGTTTGATTTCTCATATTTCTGCTTTGAATTCTTGCTGACTTTGCTCAAATTTCTGACAAAATTCTTCTTGAAACTCTTGCATCATATTCATCATCATTTTCACCATCTTCTGCATCTCAGACATTTCTTTCTATTTTTCCATTTTTAAAACAAAATTTTATTTCACTAAATTTAATATATGACCTATTTATTTATTTCTTACTAAAATGGAAACCCACACTGACTCCAACCCCTTTGTCCTTTTCTCTACCTGATCTTAATGCTTTAATTCTGCCCAATCATCTAACTGTCTCTGATTTAAGATAATGATTTATTTTAAATAGCATAAATCTCTTTTCATTTAAAGAAAAAATTTTCGGTCAATTCTTTTTTTTAAATTAAAACACTTTTACAAACGTAATTTAGCTTTTGTATAAATTTTTTTTTAAAAAAAACAAGAAACAAAGTATTAATTAACTGTCATTTATTACAGGTTCAGCCCACATTGGTCACGTCATTTGTACCGGGTTCAAATATATGTCATTCAAAACACCGGTCTTTTAGGCAGAGAAAAATATACTCGGAAAGTATGTATGCCCAAATGATAGCTATAAAATATATAACTAGCATTACATTTCCAGGACATAACTTCTCAACTGTTGAGTTCAACACCAGAGTTCAAAGCACTTTTTTGTTTTGTGTAGACATGAGTGCCAGCTATTTATTCTGAAAAGAATAAACAATGCACTTTGAGCAATGGCCACTAACTCAATGCCTAAGTATCCACAACTAGCTCAGTTGTTGGTAATCACTAACAGATTATACATAATTAGTGGTGAAAAGAATTGTAAGAGAGATTGGTAAAAGAATTGATAAAAAGAATTGACTGACAAATAAACTTTAATTTTAAAGACAATTTATTAACTAACATTTACTAATTTTAAACATTTTATAAATCTAATACACGCATATTTTAAATTAACACACTATAATATATATCTTATGAAAAGCATAAATAATGTTTGATATTTATAAAATCATATAGCATTCACAAACACGCACATCAATAGATCATTTTATGCATGATTATAGAGTTCAAATTACTTGTCTCTGGAGGCTTTACAAATTAATGTGATGCAATGGCTATTATAGAAATAAGAATATGAAATATTATTACCTAGAATTTTGAATGTAGACGTAGAATTTTGTTTTCTTTGGTTGCTGCTTTCAGTGAGAATATTTCCAGCCGGCTGGGGAGTTTCCTTGATGAGTTTCATTATTCTTCATGGTTATTATTATTGGAGACAATTAGATATTGCTGGAGATTTCCAAGTTGTTACGCTGACATTATTTCATGGAGAGATCTTGCTGTTTTCATTGGACATCAGGCTGTGGAGAAATGCGTGTTCCCAAAAGCCACTCAGCACTGGTTTCTGGATACAATTAACTTAACTGATTGTCCTCAATGAACTTAACTGACTCAATTGATTTGTGAACTGAACTGATTATTCGATAAAATTTTACTATTTATACCTGTGAAGTGTTTTTCTTTTCAATATCCTCCGGCAATATCTATTGTCGAAATTCCATTGATAATCCTTTGACGTGTTTTGGAAGATTGTTTAATTAGTAATAGCCATGCAGACATGTTGTTTTATATTTTTAATTAATAGCCATTGCTGTGTTTTTTAATGATAATCTTATTTTATTTCATTTTAATATTTATTACGCATACATTATTTATTTATTTACAATCACACATATATACGTGCATATATAACTAGTTTTAAGATTACTTTTTCTTTAATTCGAATGGAAAAAGATTTGTATTTTGTAAACTTTAAATTATTTATATTTTACGAATACTAATAAGAAAAACTGTTTACTTCCTTTTATAAAACTTTTAGTTTGACTTTTTCTAATGAAACACCCCTCTCCCCTTCTGATTAATTAATTGTAGCTTTTATTTCAAAAACTAACAATAGAAAACTATTTGATTCTTATCTTTTTTGAAAACAAACTGTAATAAACTCTTCAACATTTAATTTTACGTTTTTTCTTTTACATAAGATTATTTTAATATTTTTTTTAGATAAATTAATATGTGCCAATTTCAATATTGGTACAATATATATATATAATAAATAAAGTTTGATATCTGTATTCGTTTCACAATATATGTAATATACAAATCAATATATATATATATATATCAAAATACAGTATAATTTATATAAATTATATTCTTTTAGAAGTACTTTCGACTATACACTTTGTAGTCTTTATCAACTATATAACGTTGAATAATCAAAACGAGACAACCCTTAACAATACCCATAGTTCAATTCAGATTTCCCACAATTCTGTTATCTTAACATTTGATGACTGGCGATTCATTAACATTTGACGATTTCTTGAAATCAACATAGCCTCTTTTATTTTACGTTTATTATGACAACGTTCAATTTGAATAATTTTCATATTTTTATAATCAAATTTAAATCCATATTGACAAGATTTATTATGATCAAATATAACAGATGATGAAGGTTTATTTACATCTGTTCCATATTGATTCTCTTTTTGAATTCTATTATATAAAAGCATATGTTCTTTTATTCTCTTCTCAAATGTACACTTAGATTCACCAATGTATTGTATGCCGCATCCACATATCAATCTATATATAATAGAATTTTGATTAAACTTTGAATTTTGAATTTTAGAATTATTAAGCAATCTATTTATGTTATTTGTAGAGAAAAAAGCAATATGACACAAACCATTATAAATTTTCCTAATAAACTTGACCTGCTCATCTGATATAAATGGCATTGAAATCCATTTCATTTTGATATTTTTATTTTTAATTTTATTATAGTGTTGATTTCTAATATTATTAAAGGATTTAAAAGAAATCAACACTATAATAAAATTAAAAATAAAAATATCAAAATGAAATGGATTTCAATGCCATTTATATCAGATGAGCAGGTCAAGTTTATTAGGAAAATTTATAATGGTTTGTGTCATATTGCTTTTTTCTCTACAAATAACATAAATAGATTGCTTAATAATTCTAAAATTCAAAATTCAAAGTTTAATCAAAATTCTATTATATATAGATTGATATGTGGATGCGGCGTACAATACATTGGTGAATCTAAGTGTACATTTGAGAAGAGAATAAAAGAACATATGCTTTTATATAATAGAATTCAAAAAGAGAATCAATATGGAACAGATGTAAATAAACCTTCATCATCTGTTATATTTGATCATAATAAATCTTGTCAATATGGATTTAAATTTGATTATAAAAATATGAAAATTATTCAAATTGAACATTGTCATAATAAACGTAAAATAAAAGAGGCTATGTTGATTTCAAGAAATCGTCAAATGTTAATGAATTGCCAGTCATCAAATGTTAAGATAACAGAATTGTGGGAAATCTGAATTGAACTATGGGTATTGTTAAGGGTTGTCTCGTTTTGATTATTCAACGTTATATAGTTGATAAAGACTACAAAGTGTATAGTCAAAAGTACTTCTAAAAGAATATAATTTATATAAATTGTACTGTATTTTGATATATATATTGATTTGTATATTATATATATATATATATATATATATATAATATAAATATATATATATGTATTTTGATATATATATTGATTTGTATATTATATATATATATATATATATATATTCATAACAAAATGAATAACTATAATGGTAATAAACTATTATAAATGGTCTTTCAATCTGCAGAAGTATTCTTTCGGTTAATTGGTTAAACCTAAGTCAACTGCCATTAAATTCAAAAAGCAAAGCTGAAGGAAACATCTTTAATTCAAATTCTATGAATCCTGTATTTTAATGTTAGCAGCTTGTCTATTTATTAAATGCATTTTATTCTTATTTATAAAAATTGCCTCCTAAATTTTTCCATTATTATGGTTTCTCTCTTCATGAAGAATTTTCACACTTTCAATATCAAATTTAAATTTATATCTACATGTTTTTTCATAATAAAAAAAAAACTGAAGCAGTCATTAAATCACCATTATTCTTACTTTATATAAGTGAATCCAGGTGCAATATTGAAAAAATATTAAAGGAGCATGAATTGTTATATAAGTTTGTAAAAAGTAAGAATAATGGTGATTTAATGAAGGTTTCAGTTTTTTTCGATTATGAAAAAACATGTAAATATAAATTTGATATTGAAAGTTTGAAAATTTTTCATGAAGAGAGAAACCATAATAATGGAAAAATTTAGGAGGCAATTTTTATAAATAAGAATAAAATGCATTTAATAAATAGACAAGCTGCTAACATTAAAATACAGGATTCATAGAATTTGAATTGAAGATGTTTGCTTCAGCTTTGCTTTTTGAATTTAATGGCAGTTGACTCAGGTTTAACCAATTAACTGAAAGAATACTTCTGCAGATTGAAAGACCATTTATAATAGTTTATTACTGTTGTATTTATTATTTTTATTATGATTACAATATTGTTCTAATTAATGGACATTTTATTTATATAATATATATATATATATATATATAAATGTGAACCAGCAAGAATTGAATAAAAAAAATTGTGATAACAAATTTATATAATAAAAACAATAGCGTTATAGTTTGCTAAATGAATATCAAGTCTGGAGGAGGTTCAATACAAAAATAAATAAGTAAATAATACAAAGTCATTGAAGAAATAATGTGATAGTCATGTTTTTACATGAGAGATATATAGAAAGAAGAGTAATATATATATACATTTAAAAAATGGGTAGTTAACATAATAGCAAAAATAAAATTAAATAAGATTTTTAAAAATAAAAAAAGCAAAGACAGCAAAAAACGATATATTAAAAAAATTAGATGATAAATTTTAACATTTTTGTGTATACAAACTCGAAGAAATATTTTATAAAATATCAAATATTAAGTTACTTCAAACACTAATAAATTTTCATCTACACCCTCTATGAAATAAACGTTTAGAGTTCACATTTCAAAACATCTAATTCAAAAAGGTACAGGTAGCAGTATGCCCTGGAAATATTTTCATAACATATGCATGAGATAGAAATGAAATATTTTCTGATAATAATGAGAACCATTAAATTCCAACATTGGCATTACGGAATGTATTTATTAATAGATTATCATAAAGAATTCACTATATATATTTTGTGAAAACATAGTCAAAAGAAATCATCCACATTTACTATGGTATAAAAAAATAATGGAATGAGTTATTGATCAAGTATATATAGAAAGTTGGAGAACCATGACAGAATAAGGCTTCGATAGTCAACACATCTTTAACTCCAGAGACTTCCTATCTGCAAATTACTGCAAACCAGAAGAGCACTGCATGTTTAACCATATATTGTTTTTTTTTTTATTAATGTTGTTAGTGGCCTCTTAAAAGTAGATTTCTATAATAGAAAAATAGTATAGCGAAAAATTAATTAAAATGTGATCGAAATCTTAGTTTAAAATAGTGTTTATGGGTAAGAATGCAGTTAATAATATTTTTTTAAAAAAAAAATTAATATAGATACATGAATAATTTGAAAGGACACAAACATTTAAAAGTAAATTAAAATTATGACAATTACAAAATAAGTTTATAAATATTATACAAAGAAAATCAAATAATTTTAAAGTTTTGATTGAAAACAAAATAAAGTATAAAGTAAAAAACTCAAATGGTGATAGAAGGTATCCAAACTCCAAATAAGTACAAAAAATATCTGATATATGAAAATGATTTCTATTTTTCATTTCACCCAGTTTATTGAGCAAGAGAGATTTCTGTTTTTTCAATGTAGGAATTAAAACATTATAATTTAGAATCTTAATGATAAAAACTAGAACAACTTTAATAGAAAGAAAAATGTGCATTATTTTTTTTAATGATGTTAAAAATTATATTGAAAATTTAGATAGTGATCATATAAAATTTATCAGATTTTGGGGGGAAATTGGCTCAGATTTTTCATAAAAGTGTAGTTATAATTTTATCAGATTACTTCCTTCAAGTTAATCGGAAAGGCAAATATATTTTTCTTTTTCCGTTTTATTTAATTAAGTTCTATTTCTACTGTTACATTTAAAATGTTAAAGCAATCCACAAAACGTTAAAAAAACAATAAAATTAATTACGTGTAGTAAAATAATATTCCAAAATTCAAAAGGGTTCAGCAAAAAATAATTTTATCAATATATAAAAAAAGAGGAATTGTACAAGTGAAAGCAATTTAGAAATTAGTTGAGATTATCTGATTTAAAGATAATTAGATTTTTTATTCCAAAAACTGGAAATTGAAGCACTAATATTATTATAATTACTATTGTGGAATGAGGAAATAGTAAATTTAAGTTAATCTCTACCCAAATTCCAATAGCTTAGTTGGTTAGAGCATTACCTTAAATTTAATATTCATAAAACTGAATGATTTTTGTGCTGTCACTAATCAGTCCAGCAACACCTGAAGAAGACTGGATAATAATATCACTAAAAACGTTGCGTTTTATACTAAACCGTGTACTTTTTTAACAGTCGAATGTATTTGGGAAGTTGAATTTTTACCAAGATATTCAATGTGTAATATTATTAGATGATAATAATAATCCAACATATATTTACTTTTAAAATATTATCATCGTAATAATCAATAGATAATCTATTAAAAAATAAAATTTGGTTTACTTTTTAATAAAATTTTATTTATAAATGTTAATAATTATAAAAAACTCCAAATATCCATAAATAATACTTTATTTTCATGTGTCATAGCATCAGCCGGGAAGCGAACCCGCTAACCCGGGACAACTGATTGTAAAGCAGCCATCGCTGACCTCTGGACCACCAATGCTTGACTCCATAAATAATACTTGAGTAACTTTTTTTAAAAAAATTCATGTTTACGCACTGAAATAATGACATTATTTACAGTGACAATCTTGCTTTTTATAGAAATGATTACTCTGATAATTCAAATTAATAAGGATAAGTTTTAAATTAATGCCCAAATGTAAACCCAGTTTCTATTAATTATTAAATATTATCTCTATTAGTAAAGGTTGCATTTACATCTGATATGATTTGAAATTCGTGCCTATTAATATCACTTGACAGAATGACTCTATCACTAAGAATCAAGATTGCACTCATAAAGAATCCATTTATGTAAGTTGGGTTTGTGACAATGGGATTCACTCATTGATATAAATGATTTTTTTTTGGGAAAACATTATATTTTTTAGTGTTTGTGTTGAATGAAAGCTCTTTTTTTTATTATTACTTAATGTAAAATATATTTTCTTGTGTAGTTTACCTATTCATAGATTTATAAAAGATTTTAATGGGACTTATTTTAAAAAATAAAAGTTATCAAATTATGTATTGGGTTTAATCTGTAGTTTTTTTTATATATGTCAAAGCATTGACTGGAAACAAACCCAGGTCAGCTACTTGGAAAGCAGCTATGCTAACCACTAGGTCATCAATGCTTGATATTTAATCTGTAGTTTCTAAAAGCTGGCATTACATGTTCTGCTAAATAATGATTAATAGTTTTCACACAATAATTGCATATAATAAAAAAGGTACTTTAGAATGAATCAATCTTTAACTCATTAATCAGATGCAAAACAAGCCAATATCTGAATAAAAGGTTAGATTGCTCTTTCTAAATTCTATACCACTTGTACTTGATCAAGAAGAATCTGATTCATGAGTTAGAGTTTCATTCATTTCAGAGTTTCCAGAACTACATGAACCATTTAATTTTGATTTATGCAGATATTTTATTATAAGAAATTATTGTATGAAAACTATACAGGTATATACTTCTCTTCATATTTTTCCCAAGCAATATGCTTTATATTTGATGCTGTTATACATCAGTGACATGGGCATAAATTATATTTAAAAATAAAATCTGGCCTAAATAAAACAGTAAGATTCAGAGAGTCAAAAGACTTGTAGCTGATAGCTTTGTCATTAATAAACACTTGTATAGAATATTTTAGACAAATTAAAAATAGATCTGGTATATTAAAGTTCAGTAACAATTAAATATTAATTTTGCACAGGAAAAAAATAATTTAGTAACATATTTATTTTATTATACAATAATATTCATTTTAGCAGTACAATCTGGATAGATAAATTATTGCTCTGTTGAAATTAAAACAATCTTTAACATATATCTGGATCTTATTATATGTGGTAGATAGGTTCCACAAAGAACACACATAAAAGAAATCACACAAATAGACTTAACATACATTGAAAAATGTGGGATATGTTCTATAATTTTTTAAAATTGCATAAAAGCAAAGCAACAACATAAAAATACTTTAAAATTCACATAAAAAAATAAGAAAATAAAGTATGACTAATAAAAAAATTGATATAAGACAAACTTTTTTTACTTTTTTTATTAACTATTTAATTTTATTCAAAACAATATGTTTTTATGTGTAATTTCTTTTACATTTTTTCCAACATATTTTAATCATCATTATTTGACAATATGCGGATATGTTTGAGAACTGATAAGAAATCAGATTTGTGTGTTACCTCATAAAAGCTATAAAACATTAATAATGAGTAGTATTTAAAATAAAAAAGGAATTGAGTTAAAATTTAAGTTTGTATTTGTTTTTTTTTTTTATTAAAATATTTGAGCTATCTTTGAATGTTTCAATAAAGGGAAGTTGAAAAGTATTAAAAGTGAGAATATAATAAATGTTAATAACCATACTTGAGTATTTTGTTTGAATTTAATTATTACTTTATTAACTTAATATCCATTTGATTCAAATTAGTCCAAAAACGATTATATCTTAAAATATATTTGGTGATTGTCATACATAAATAAATATTCACCATGATTGCTGAATGTTCTTCACAATCTGGTTGATGTGATGTGATGCACTGTGACTTCTTCTTAACCGAGTCAGGAATCTCTCAGCAACTATGCCCAGAGAAACCTGTTAGCCACTTTATCTTCCACTCTAAATTTTCCCATATTATGCTCCATCCCATTTCCACAACATGATCTTTGTCAACTCTATAGCCTTTATATCTAAATTCCCCTATCTTTTCCCAAACTCAGGTTTATACCTAGTGATGCCCTAATCTGTCCCTATATTTTCATAATCATTGTAAAATTGTGGACAGTGTCAAAGTGTAGTGGCACAATATATTTAGAAACAAAATGGATATTATATGCATAAGGGATGAAAAAATTCCACCAACTAACATTTATTCTGACCCATGGTCACTAATGTGACTTATCTCAAATTTATGACATGACTCCCTATTATAAAATGATAACTAAGTATTAAAAGCAAAAAAGGCATTAATGCAATGATGTAATGCTGGTGCAGCAATTAGGAACTGTTAAGCTGCTTTCAAGACTGTATTTTTTTCTGTTACACATAGATATGTATTTTTTATCATCTATAATGTAAACCACATATTTTCTTTTGTCTAAAATCTCAGTCTTTTCTTACTCTATCCTATGTATGTGGTACTAAATACTGTTTTTGTAAACTTATTGTTCAATACAGCTTTTTGAAATTATATTTTAATAATTTAGTACAATATTATAAAGGTAGAAGGCAACAGTCTTAAACACTTAACATTTTTAGAGAAAATATAAACATGAGCAATTAGAAAAACTCTTTAATTATATTTTACAAGCTTAAAAAAAGAAAGTGTCATGTGATATATGACTCTATTTTTATGGACTATTTATAGATTTGCTTTTGTCTTAAGTGATGTTATATTGCTAAGACTACTAATATATGGTTTGTCTGAATCTCTCAGCTCCATATAGCTATTTGAGTTAGATAGTTGAGTTTGAAGACATTTAAGTGTCTGAAAATTTCACATTTTCTACTTAATGGTTAACTCTTAGATAAATGTGGTATTTGGGTTGGTATTTTTAGATCTAGTGTGTGAAACTACCCTAACACCTCACTGAGGAGTGCCAAAACATGAAACCATTAGTCTGGAATTTGGGTGTGATTTCTGATAGAGATCTTTAAAATGCTGCCTCTTGCTAAGCATTTATCAAAAGCTTGTTGAGCAATTAGCAAAGTTCTTTTTTATATTAAGATTTTTTTTCAGTAAGGATGTACAATAGATTTATCATTAATTCACTGAATATTGCTTTTATAAATGTGATTACATTTGAAATTTAAATAAAAATGTGATTTTGTAAATTATTTGTTATTGTTATTAATTTAGACTTGAAAGTATATTTTCCTAATAAAATGATAGTAAGCATAATCTCAGTCAGAAGAGAATTATCTTATTCTGATTTAGCATGTATAAATTAGGAAATGATGTGTAATGCAATAAAAGATAGGAAGTATTTTGATTGATGCTGGAGAAAACTAGATGATATAATAATCATGACACAAAGCCAATTTAGAAATATAAATATTCTTATTGTTCTAGTCTGGTGATTTTTATATTTAAGAAATTTACATATATGTTTATTTAAGAGGATATATAGTTATTCAGTAATTGAACAATGAAAGGGTCCAAGATACAAATATTTCAATGAGGTAAGAGATTTGATAGCTCCAAAATAATTCTAATTCTTATCATAAAAGTGAATACATGAAGCAAATATTTTAAAGAATTCAGTAATAAAATTAATACTAGATAAGATTTAAAATTATTATACTAATAACATAAAAGCAAAATCTTATGATATTTAGTATTATCTTGCTCTATATTTACTAATACTTTATAAAATAAATTACTTCCCGTAAAATATAAATAAAAAAATATTAACTTAAAAGTGAAGTTAAAAAAGAGAAGTTTAGCTTATTTTTATTATATTTATTTATAACTTCTCTTTTTTAACTTCACTTTTAAGTTAATATTTTTTTAATACTTTATGTATAATACCCAAACAAAATTGATTGGTGTTGATGTTTTTTACCCATTCCTTATTTCTCATTTGTTCTGACTGCTATAATATATATGGATATATGAATACAGATTATTGTATGATATTTAAAATAATTTAATGTAACATGATTTTACAGAATGGGAGATATTCAGGCAATTGAAAAAACAAGGTAATTTTAAAAAAAAACATTATAAAAATAAATAGTAAAAATACTTTATTATTCTAGAATGCATGGTTTAAGACCTGCAAAAACCCAAACTGTAATCAATCCAGATAACTTATGCTCCAGAATGTAACATTTTTTCTCAGCATCAAATTATCATGTTTAGATGAAGCATTGTGAAGGTTGCAAATAGGGAGTAAAGTTTTGTGCAAATTTGATACGGTAAGCAATGCACAGAGAATGCCAAAGTATTAATCATCCAATTCATATGTAGTTCCTATAATATAAGCAATGTATATTATAATGGGAGTAGTTTGTTGCTTTCTTTATTGGGGGGGGGGGGTAATAGTAATAATACCATTCGTTTATAAAGTGTCAAACATATATATGATTTTGTTTTCCTGATAAATTTTGTCTGTAATAAGAATTGTTTCTATATCATTCACATTAAAAGCAAAATATTCATATAACATAATTATTCATCTTAAAATTTATGCATATTAAAGTTATATTTTATTGTTTTATTTATATTTATAAGGTATCATTTATTATCTTTTATATACATTTTAAGTGTAATTATATATTAATTCTCCCAATTTGTCGTTTAGGGTTATGTGTATATTATATATATAAATTATAACTTTTGGGGCTATACCGTGTATTATTTTCCATTAAACACTGATATTTCGATAGACTAGCAACCGCCATTATCAAGGTTAACTTTTGAAAGAAAAATTGTTAGATCTCAAATAATAATGTGACTGTGTGTGAGATGAGAAATGAGATTCAACTTGAAGTAGTTCAGCATTCACAATATGAGGCTTATCAAAATGTTTATTTCCCTCAGTATTTTCACTTATTAATTTTAAGTTAATGTTAGATGAGGGAAATAAACATTTTGATAAGCCTCATATTGTGAATACTAAACTACTTCAAGTTGAGATCTAACAATTTTTCTTTCAAAACTTAACGTTGATAATGGTGGATGCTAGTCCGTCAAAATATCGCTGTTTAATGGAAAATAATACATGGTACAGCCTAAAAAGTTATAATTTATCTACATCATACAACTGTGAAAACATTAAATATTATATATATAGAAAATAAAATAAAGTCATACATCACGTGACTTAACCTGTGGCATTTATTAATAAAACTTGTTAAAGCTATTAGCACACCTATTATTTTAGTTATTATATATATATTGTGACCATTTATTTTGCATGAAAATTAAATATAGGTATGATCTAGTATGTAAAAAAAAATTTTTATCATAATTCTAAAAGATTAGTTGATATATCTATATTAACTTAATTAAGTAACTTAATTGTTCTGTTTTATGTATTTAAAGATGTATGATTGCACTTTTCCAAACCCTGATTTTGAGAAATTAAACCGAATTTTCAATAATTTATGTGTTATTAACCTCATATTAAGTAAATAAAAGTTTTTTTTTTCTTTTTTTATATTATTCAAAATTAGAAAGCTTTAATTTCAAATGTTTCAAGGAACAAATAATTATATTAAAAAAAGATTTATATATATATATTTTACTACAAAAGATCATTTTTTTTGTATTTCTTTAAATTATGTGTAAATCATTTCCAGTGCAAATGTTCTTAAATCCTGTCAAATGTAGTCAACCCTTTTCTGGTAATTATTCTAATTGGAATCCCATGTTAATCAAAAATGAGTATAAAAGGAGTACTTTTGAAAGCTTTATGGTCCCTTATTCACCATCACTATAAATTGGACATACTAATATTACTAATATTATTTTGCTTGCTGAATTCTACAACCAAGTTAATTATGTTTTAACTGTTTCAGAGGACAAGATAATATGTGCTGCTAAAACAACTTATCTCAGCAAACAATCTCTTCCAAGTTGTGCTGTTTTACTTTCTAAATTTTTACAAATGGAGGAAAATAAAGCAACTTTTTTGTGGAGACAGGAGCTGAAACATTGGTGATGCAATTCAGCATATTATATGTATTATTATATTGCAAATTTTTTCAATTCTATTCAGTCTTGTCACAATATTTTATCTGAAATTAAAAGCTTATTGCATTATTCTTCCATGAACTATATTGATTTTACTTGATTAATATATGGCCAAGGTTTTTATTGGTCATTGTAAAATATAATTAAAGATTTATATTTATTATATATTGGTTGTTTTACATTGTATTTAGATGTATGCTCCATTTCATAATATCTTATTTTGGAAAATAATTACATTTGAATATACATATTAGTTTATAAGACATTTACACCTGGGTCTCATTTTATGCGGTAGATAGATTCTTCAGAAAACATGCACAAAAGAAATTGCACAAAATAAACTTAACTTACCTTGAAAAATGGGGGATAGGTTCTCCTAATTTTCAGAAATCAGCATAAAAGCAAAGCAACAAGAAAAAATTACTTTAAAATTCGCATTAAAATATAAGGAAATAAAGTATGACTAATAAAAAATTTCAAATATTTGAAAAAAATTAATACAAGACAAACTTTTTTTACTTTTTTTATTAACTACAGTATTTAATTTTACATTTTTTCATACATATTTTAATAATTAATGCTATTTGACAATATGCCTTTGTTTGTGAACTGGTAAGACATCAGATTTGTGATGTGATGTACTAGTGCCACTTTCAGTCTTGTGCTATTTCTACTTTAAAAAAACTGAGATTGCAATCAAAACAAAAAGATTATCATTAGAAAGATTATTTTCAGTTTATAAAATCAATAAAATCTTCATTATTATTTATTTTAAAAATCTAAAAAAATATTTATTTCTGTTAATATTTTACAAAATACATTTTAAAAGTTTAAATTTTTTGAATATTTATTGCGATATTTTTATACGTACATATAAATCTATTATTATTATTATTTACTCAGTAGTATAAATAGGTTATTTATATGAAAGCTAAGATTCTAAATATAGCTTTAGGCCATATTCATGTTAGCTGTTAAAATAACGTTATATTTTTGAAAAAAAAAAGTATCTTAAGTCAAAATAAGTTATTAATAATTTAAATTCTTGATATCTAATAAATATAGTGAAATATTAAAGATATTAAGAAGAAACATGAATCACATAACTTCAAAATTGCATTAAAATAATCTGCATAAAATGAGACCCAGGTGCATTTTATATAGCATGAAGTTTTTATAAACTGTAATATTAATAAGCCAATAAGCTAAATATACAATGCTGTTATATTAGTTTATAATGAACTTGTCATAATTTTGCAACCTATTTAATATAACACATTAATATTAGTCATTTATAACTTATTTATCATAACTGTAGTCTGCCTATATAAAGTATAGAACCCTTTTGTTCGGATGCAACTTTAATATATATTTTCATTGTGAGATATATCCAATTTGTTTTTTAATTTAAACAATCACTTTAATCTTGACAAAGTTGTAATATGCCAATAAAGAGACTCCATCTTTTATAAATTCAATATGATTTTTTTATATTTCAATGAAAATCACCATCCTGTTGTATTATTTTATCAATGCAAATTCATTATTATGAAAAACCTCCAATCTCCTAGGAAGGATGTATATGTGATCATTTCGAATCATCCTTGAAATGTGCTTTTAAATGAGAATCAGCATAAATGATCATTGAAAAGATCAAACTTGCAATTTGGAAAAAAAAAAATTCAGAAGGAAAGAGTAAATGCCACTTGGAGAAACTTCAAATAAAAAAGTCTATCACTAAATCTGCTGGAGAACCAACTGCATACATAAAAGTAAATATGTTAAAGCTGAATGATTTACATCTGAAACCATAGTGTAACGAAACAAACAATTTACATTATACTATAATAGCATGTAATATCAATTTCTCTTAATAAAAAAAAAGGAAAATACCACTTAGAATTGTTTTTGTCGTTTATATTTTACTATTGCAGTGTTTGAAATGTTATGTGCATTTAGTATTTGTCAATCTCAATTTATTTTATTATTTATTCAGGTATGTCTAACAGATATAACCATGCATTTAAGAATGGTGTATATAAATGATTGCATTTATGCTTATAGTATTTAAGAAATCACAGGTTGGAATTTATCTATGTTTTATAAACATCTATAAGAATAGAATCACTACTTTGATATATATTATATATTTCACATTGGATTGGTGTATAATTTCTAATATTACCAATATAAATTTAAAATTAACTACTCATTTATCTTTCATGCATATGTTTGTATTAGTATTTTTATTATACTTTTGCTATATATGTAATAAATATGAGTAGATGTGGCTTAAGGTATGTTATTTAATTGTTATCTTTATGTCACTCTTTTCATAATTAATATTTGTATTTATAATAATGTATTTATTGTGACAACTATATTGACGACTTCTCATTTTGTTAGACCTTGCCATATGTTAGTAGCAAATACTAAAGGGACACTTATACATGAAGCATTGAATTGGTATGTTTCTGCTCACATTAGTGTAGGCTTGTTTACTCATCATCATCACCCATAAATATTTAGGTATTCAAATTTGTGTATTATAAAACGCATTTGTGTGATTATATTTCCTATTTTTTATTATATATTTTCAAACGACTGTGTATTGAGTAAAGTATTGAGTTTATATTCATTTACTCCATAAACTTTGTCTATCTAAGACTAATACAACACATTTCTTTATATTACATTATTTAAATTATAATTATATATTAAGAAATTTCAATGTAAATATATTTTATTATAATACTAGCTACAATTATATTATTAGTATTTTCAGATGTGCTAATTAACGTTAGTATTTATCACTGATTATTAAATTCTAACTGTAGGAGGTTTATCTTTATTTATTAATTTTTATAATATAAATGTGCCACAGACATGGTATATATTATATGTGCATTATATCAAACTTATATATTCATGGATGTAAAAGTATTTTTACTTATCTTTGTTGTAAATTGTAGTAAATAAGTTATCTATTCTTTTTGTTAAATTGTAAATTAAAAGAAAATATATTTAGCCTTTGTAATAAATATTTGTGTTATTCTTTAATCACATTTCTGTGTTCATTACCACTTGTCACATCCATATGTCAGAAAATCCATTTAAATAGTAAGTGTTTCAAGTGTATACAAAATTACATATTACATACAATTCATGCAGTCCATTACATATGCAATTACATTTATTTGAGATTACTTTACTTAGTGATGTGTTTGCTACAACAAAATGTCCCCTTTTATGTACTGCATCACATAAGATAAGTTCATATTAAATAGTTATTTTAAAATTTAAGAACACTTCATTTTATTTAGTTAATGATATAAGAACCAAAAATAAGAGTTAATCTTTATTAGTCGATATGATGCTTAAACCCATCTTTTTGATAAACCTGTAATTCATTATAAAAAAGGGTTGATATGTTGTTAAGAAAATAAGAGTCTCAATGCTATTATACTGCTAGTTTATTAAAAGAACCTAGATTTTCTTATTATCTTTGATTATTTTGGCAAAGTTAAATTCTTTACAACTGAATTATTTAATATTTAAGAACTTGAGATTATGGTTACTAATGTTGATTGTAGAATGAAGGTAACAATGAATTATCAATTAATCCACACTTTGTAAAATAATGTATTAATTACCATGTGATGAGTCAATGAAAGAATTTCTTTAGTTATTGCACATTTAGCTTATAAGAAGATCCACTTTATGCTGTATGTTTATTTAATGCATTAAAATTCTTGTACAGATTTAGACCTGTGTTTAGACCTACACTTTACTTTATGGTTGTTTGGTCACCTTTTGAGAGGCAACTATATATATATAGTTATTAATTTAATTAAGTTAAACCCTATAAAATTCTAATTTATGTATTTAAATCAGTATTACTTAATTTTTACTTTATGTTTTAAATTATTACTTTCTCTTAGTAGAAAACATCAATTGATATTTTTTTAAAAAAAAATTTAAATGTTTATACTCTATATAAAATATCTTTCAGTGTTTATTATTATTTTTCTTATTTATTTTATTTTAAATATATAGTATTTTGAGTACATTAATAAAGTTTCAAACCTAAATTTTTATTTATACTTGGATCATTGTTTTAATTCTCAATAATATATAATTCTCAATAATATATAGTGTTTTTTATACAATTATGTAATACTAACAAAAGCTGGCTCAATGCATTTAAGACTTTTTTACTTTTTAGATTAACTTGTAATGACTTGTACATTACATCATTGTTTTAATTAAGGTAGTTTTTTAAATTTTCTCACTTTTTTTTTAAAAAAAAGTTATATATTAATCAAAAAACAACCCATGTTTTAACAAAGATTTGGGTTTAAAACTTTTACTAATATAATAAAATGAAAATAAATTAAAGATTGAATAAGCAAGAAATATAATAGAAATATTTTTAAATAAAAAAAGTCAGATTGCGAAATTTACAGCAAAGAGAAGGTAATTATTTAATATATATATATAACCTGTAATGCATACTTTACATACATTTAAATTATGAAGGATTTAATTGAATAATTTAATTTAATTAATATTTAAATACATAGAAAATATAAAAACAAAATAAATTATATATAAAAGCATACATAAAAATTAAAGTACATTATAAATATTTAATAAAATAATAAAAATAATTTTAAATTGCATATATATATAAAGTATATGAATATTTGTACAAGTGTGATTAATATATAAATTGTACATATTTAGATAAAATTATAATAAAATATTTTGTTTGTATTTAGTAATATATATATATGTACATTTTTATAGCTCTGAAGACTACTATGTCTGGACAGTTGAAACTCTAAAAAAATAAAAGTATTTATAGAAAATATTTTGTTGGCATTGTGTAAAGTAGAATATGAAAATTGTCATTAATTATAATTATATATATTAAAAATGAATATGTAGAGAATAAAAAAAAAACGTATTGTAGACAACAAAAAGAAAACAAATGAATGAGATAAAGAATATGATAGTGTATAAAGAAAACATGCAAATTTATAGCCATATATCACTTGTTAATGACAATCCTAGAATGAATTGTGAAATGAATATACAAATGATAAAATATAGTAACAACTAAAAAAAAAGATTTGATGAGACATTGCATTCAGGAAAATATATATAAAAGCATAGGTAAAAAAAAAAAAATAATCACAGTGAAAATACTTTATTTGATGTTTGAAAAAATTAAAAATGTGTTTTAAAACATAGTTTATATAGATTTAACTTGTACAATATATAATAAGGAGCAGCACGTTTGTATTTATTTATTCACTTTTATCTGATCACATCACTTTTATACATACTTTATTATTAATGCATTATCTTTTTAATTATGACTGTTAGTAGAAGATACTAAAGAATAATTTGTTATGGGATAATTACAAATTAACATGAGGAATGAAAACTAATTTCATGTGTAAACAAATTTTGTTTAATCCGAAGTTGTTTATTATTACTTACAGCTAAAATTTATAAAAAAAAAAAAATGTGTATATATTGTTTATTCTGCTTTTGGGCATGTGATTAAAAATTAAATCAACATTTTATATTAACAAATTCCAGGGCAAGAGAGCGGAATTCTTTTAGTGTTAAAATATAAACATAACATGGTAAAACAAAAGTAAAAAATTCTGCTTGCAAAGCGATAATTAAACAATAAGAATAGCGAAAACGTAATGCAGGGGCCCAGAAAAACATAAAAATGTATAAATTAATTGAAATTATAGTCACTAATGCGGCAACTATATGAATACCCACCATTGCATTTAGTAAAATAAATATAGCCTTTGCTTCATCATAATAACATTTATTACTTTTCTTTTTCAACTGAGATCTTTTCACTTGGATTTTATAATTTTTGATAGTAATCAAAAGATTTAAAATGAACGCCAGTAATAAAGGTAGGCTAAATAGAAATACACCATGCAAAATGTTGAATATGATATGAATAGGGGAAACAAATACTCTGAAATCTAAACTAATTATGTTCATCTCTTGACCATTGAAACACGTTGAAATAAAATGATAACAACCTCCATAATGCGCGTTAAACGCAAGACATATAAAAAAAATCATTCCAAAAATTACGTTTATTCGATTAGAAGCGATCCAAGACTTGTAAACGAACGGGTAAAATACAGATAAAAAGCGGAGAATTGCTACTATTAGAATTAAATGAATGCTAAATCCGTGTAAAGCAACAGAAATAACAGGGTATATTTTACTCATGTAAATTTCAAGTATTATGTTAGCATAACGATAATAATGCATAATATACTAAAGGCAAAGCAGCACACAGATAACATAAATCACAAGCAGAATTAAGAATAAATAACTTTTTCATCTGCCAGTGTATTTGCATTTTTCTAAATACGACAACGTTCATAAAATTGCCAGTAATTCCAATTCCACAAGCAATGGGTAGTAGATAGCAAATAATCGCAATAGAAAAAGGATAGGAAGTAAAAACAAGAGGATTATGGGAGTTATTAAATGAGCAATTCTTGAACATAGTAATCAATACAAAGTTGATTTGCCCGAAAATCTGTAATTAAAACAGTATATATATATGAAGCAATAATGTGAGCCGAAAATCTAAATTTCAAATATTACATCGTTACTCTAGATAGCACTTTAGTAAGAAAAAGACTATAAAATGTCACAAATGTTAACACCCAAATTGTTATTTTTAGCCAATAAAAACAGATCGCTTTTTGCTAACCTCTAGATTTTATGTATAATAACAAAATCAGGCATCATCCATAACCTAATTAATCATATTTCAAGTATTTTATTATGGAAATGTAATTTTTGTATTTCTTTATTTTATAATACAGAACACTAAGTTATCATTTTTAATAGATTTTGGAAAAAAACACAAATCATTAATAAAATGAAAACAAATCATAACTTATGTTCAAATATAAATGAAAATAACAACTCATATCATACTGATATTTCAGTAATGTTTATTACATTTAATTAGCTATTTAGTGTTTCCAGGGTTACTAAAATTGTGTACTTACTTGGATTTACTTTGAGAAATAAACTAATATGAAAATTGTAATATTAATGTAGACATTTTAAATATACTTAATTATATAGGAACAAATAATTGATATAGGAAAGTATTATTTTATATACAATTCCATGGGTAATGGTAGAAGTTGATAGTATTAATGAGTATAACCATTTACCAAAGTTTAACATGCTTTCATATGGAATATATGTACTGGAATATAATTTCATTTATTCACATGTAAGTTATAACATGCTTTTGACTCGTATATTTGAAATGAACTTTTTTTAAATCTAGGAGCATACACCTTTGATCTGAGAATATTTCACAGATGTATGTGCATAGAGAACATGATTATATTCATATTTTTCCATTTTAATCTTATTCTGCATTCAATCATACTAATATGATCTTATTAATTATTTCATTCTAAATCTTAGGTCAGTATAAAACCTTTTATAATTTTTAGTGTCAATAGTGTTTTATTATATTTTTAGCAAGTAATAATTAGACCCACAATAATATAGTTAGATATCAATTATTAATCATCAAATATATGAGTATTCCTATTTTTATATTAGAAATTCTCGCATCCAAATGTATATTTTATTTCTGATAGAAGATCGATTCAGAAATCTCAATTTCATATGATTACTGTAATTTTGTTATTATTTAACTTCAAAATGAAACATTTCACATTTTATTTAAATTAACCTCAAAATATTTCAAATGACTGGTTTATATTTATTACTATTTCAAATGACATTTTATGTATGTTATACTTAATTTTAAAATATTACATTAATTAAATATTAACAAAAATAAGTTTTATAGTATAATTTTCAATCTATTCATATTATTTATAAAACTTTAAGTTGATAAACTTTTTTTTAAATCTAAGTGATATCAGTTTTACCCCAATAACTATTATTAAATCTCTTCTTTTCTTAACATAAACACATTTCATTTCTATATGACTAATAAACATATAGTTTCATTATCAATCTTTGTCCTGAAATGAATATACATTCAGACTTACATGTATAGACTTGCTAAATATTTTCACATATGAATATAAAAATAAAACAATTGATTGCACAAGAATTAATCATTAACCTTATGTTAATAGTACAGAGAGATTGTCTTGTGTGAGTTATTTAAAATAACACTTTATAACGGTCAGAAAACGTGTGACTCGTAAACATAGTGCAGAATTCGATCACCATACAGAACAGCAGCACCATCGAGTAGCGAAGCCACCCATGGTACTGAGTTCGAACATAGTTTATCGGTTCCACAATACAATCCACGAAACAATGCATCTGATGCGACATTAGTAAATATTTCCTTAGGCACGGTGGTCAGGAATATGCAAGAGACTAATGATTTTATTCTCGAGTTAGCCAATAACCAAACTAATATTAATTAAACATTTATATTTACATAATCGAGGAAATATTATATAGAATGGGTATCGAATAAATGAAACGTAAATGCAGACATATAGTTTAAAATTATTTATTAATACATTTTAATAAAACAATCTAATAATATTTTATGGACTAACAGCTTCAGTAGCGGGATTTGCAACATGATTATATTTTAAAGAATACATTTATGTATTTAGACATTATTTTATATTGAGGATTTCAGTAGCGGTATTTCCGATACTGTAATGTTTACAAAAGGAATACATTTATTTGAAGGCGTAATCTAGCTACCTAAAATTCTCAAGTAAGTATTTCTAATGCATGCCTTGGGGAATTTATACCTTTGCAATGCAAGAGTCTAAAGTATGGGTTATAAGAGCAATGGCAGACATATATTTATTTAATTAAAATATTTATTTATAAGAAAGGGCAAACATTTATTTGAGAGTGAATTATGCAGATAATGCAGAGGCGGAGTGATATGTTTAGAATAATAAAACTAAGTAAAGGAACACGTGGTACGCTTTAGAAAGGCGATATGGAATGGCAGTATATCGAAACAGCAATGCCATGAATGAGTTTATAAGGATGTTGGGCTGGTCTCTGCCATGGCCCGACGAAGTAAGGTGTCACATAAGCATAACCAGGGACAAGCGGTATGTCTTGCAATTTGCCGGCTGGCTGCATGACACGTCAAATCCTACGGGAGCATTTATTATATCCACTTGCGTAGGACGACGGGGGTTAATTTCAACCCTGAAGAATCCAGAATATTTATGGCAGAATAGATCATCACATCTTTAAAATGTAACACATGTATAAGTATAAACGATTATGATAAGATTTAAATAGATTTCTAATTCGGCCCGACATTATCAACATTTACTAAAGAACGTTGGTGACTCTCAAAGAAATGTAATTCTATGGAATTATTCATGATGATTTAATAAATACCAAACATATATAAATTGGGAATTATTATAACTAATACATCAGCCATTTGCGAAGTAGTAGACCCTGCATTACAATAAATGAAGCATTGAATGCGTGTCGGTTTATATGAAAGTTAAGTTATTAAAGAAAGTAAATATTAATGAAAATTTGACATGCATTCATTGTTTTAAGCGATCCTAGATTTAAACTTTGAAAATTGAAATAATTATGAGCATGCAATAAGTAAATAATAACTATAGATAGAATGTAGATTTGAGAAATACACACCCAAGAAAGACAGAGTGAGGTAAGCTAGATTATTAGAGAAATTAACATATTAAATTAATTATTCAGTTTTAGTTATACATATGGTAGTTTTACATTTTATAATTTAAATAAGTAGTATGAAGAAGAGCTATAGCATATTATTAGAGTACTCTAGAGTTTGAACACAGACAGGTACCTGTTTTATAAGAAGTTTACTTATTCAATGAGTTTAGCAGCAAAAAGTTCATGAGTGGCAATTCTTTCTTGTATTTGATATTTCATTTATTTCACAGAGAGCTTTTTATTTATTTCAGGCGCAGATCTTCATGGTGAATTTATGATGGGCAATGGAAAGTTAGATCCGAGGCATCTTCGATGGAGAATAATCTAGGTGCTTTCCGGTATACCTTGGCGGAACAAATCATTTTTATATTTTTGGAGACTCTCGTGATCGAGAGCAAAGCTAAAGTTTAGTGAATGTCTCCAGCAAGTCTAAGAGGCCTCTTTTTTATCTGATCTTTCACATTTTGTTAAGATATTTTTAGGTTCTACTTAATCTGCCCTGAGGATAATCAATGCATTTTGTTGTTTTAATTAAAGAAAGCGCTGTTCTATTGTTTACATTTTACATTTACTAATTAATTTTGGGAATTTTTTAATTAATCTATTATATACACTCAACGATGCTTTTAAATTTCAAAACAAAAAGGAACATAAGATTATTTTAACTTTTAATTAAATATTACATCAGATATTTTTAGAATTATTATTAAACGAAATTTAAACAAAGCAAAAATACGAACTTTATAATCCAAAAAAATGATTAAAATTATACAAAATTATATAACTAAAAGAAATCTAAATTATATTATTTTATCCCTATTTATTGCGTTTAATTTGAGATCGAAATGTGTGCGTGTTTATGCTGAATTCTACACATATTTATACATTTCTAAGATTGCTACACACACAATTCGATACCAAAAAGTTTAAATTTGGGCGGGATAGACCGGTCAGTGAGAGATGACAGAAAAAGGTGAAACTTAAGATTCGAATACGAATCTTACTGTTTCAACTTACTTACTACCAGTTTGGAATATTTTATTGGGACATTTGGGCAGTTTTTATTTCTGTATAATATTTTTTTATTCATCATCATCATCAACCATTATCAATCCACTGCAGAATGAAGGTCTCTCCAAGTTTAATCCATGTTCTCCGATCTTTAGCTTCTCTTCTCCACAACACCCCTGCACATTTTCTTATTTCATCCATCCATCTCACATGTAGTCTCTTTCTGGGTCTTTTACAATCTCTTGGAATCCAGTTTAAAATTTCAATTGTCCATCTATTATCATCTCTTCTAGCAATATGTCCAGCCCAACTCCATTTCAATCTTTTAATTTTTTCAATAAGGTCAGTAACACCTGTTTGTTGTCTTACCCATACATTGCGTTTTCGATCTCTTCTTGTTACTCCCAACATACATCTCTCCATACTCCTTTGAGTGGTCTGAAGTCTCTGTATTGCTCTTCTATTAAGTGTCCAAGTCTCAGATCCATAAGTAAGAACTGGTAAAACACATTTGTTAAAAACCATCCTTTTCAAACACATAGGCATATTTCCTTTTAGTATCAAGTTATTTCTACCAAAAGCACTCCAACCAAGTTTAATTCTATGATTAATTTCCTCCATTATGTTTCCATCTGTATTAATAATCTGACCAAGGTATTTGTAACTGTTAACTTCTTCTAATTCTTCATAATCAATCTTTATTTTCATATTTTGAGCAAATCGATTAAACATTACTTTAGTCTTTTTAACATTTATCTTTAGTCCTACTTTTCTACTTTCATCTGCTAACTCCTGCAACATTTCCTGCAGCTCTGAAGCATTATTTGCAAAAACAACTACATCATCTGTGAAATCTAAATGACTTAAATATTCTCCATTTACTTTCACTCCTTTAGTTTCCCATTTTAATCCACAAAATACTTCTTGCAGCACTGCTGTAGAGAGTTTTGTGGAGATATGGAGTCACCTTGTCTTACACCTTTCTCAATGTTGATTTTTCCAGTATCATTATGTAATCTAATTGTTGCTGTTGCATTTTTATAAATATTCTTTAAAATATGACAATATCCTGGATCTATACCTTAAGGATCCAATGCTTTAATCACTGAAGAAATGTGTATAGAATTGAATGCCTTTTCATAATCTACAAATCCAAAACATAATGACAACTCATATTCATTTGTCCTTTCTATGACTTCTCTCAATACCTGGATATGATCTATTGTACTAAAACCACTTTTAAATCCAGCTTGTTCTCTTGGTTTGTGGAAATCCAAAGTTCTCTGTAGACGAGTTGTAATTATCTTGGTAAAAATTTTATATAAAACTGATAAAAGGCTGATAGGTCTGTAATTTCTAATATCTTCTTTATCACCTTTTTTAAATATTAATATTATTACTGCATTCTTCCAATCTTCCGGTACATCTTTATCATTTAGACATTTGGTATATAACTTTGCTAAAATTGTTTCTATTTCTTCACCTGCTTCTTTTAATATATCAATTATAATTCCATCATTTCCTGGAGCCTTTCCTTTCTTCATACACTTAATTGCATGTCTCACTTCTTCATTTAAAATTCTGGGCAATTCGGAAGATGTAATAGATATAGGAGGTACTTGTTCTTTATTACTATATAATTCTTGATAAAAATCTTCTACCAATTTCATGATGTCATCTCTCTTTTTAGTAATAATTCCATCTTTTTTTCTTATTGCAGATATAAATTTCCTACCAATACCAAAATGTTGTTTAACATTTTTGAGACTTTTATTTTCTTCCACAGCTTTCCTTGCTATTTCACAGTTATACTTTCTTATATCATTTTCAACTCTTTTCCGTACCATTTTACAAAATTCGAGATATTCAATTCTTTTTAATACATCATTTTTGTATATCTTCATATTCCTTCTTTTCTTCATAAATTCTCTAGTCTCAGTAGAAATTTTATTAGTCAATTGCTGCTTTTTTCTACCAGCTATCTTTGTTGCAGTTTTTAAAAGTGTATCAGTTATTTTCATATTAATTTCATTCAAATCTGAATCATGTTCAAAATCTCCTAACAGTTGAAACCTATTTGTAAGTTCCAATTTAAATTCATTAGAATGTTTCTGAAGATTAGGAATATCAACTATAAATATTGTTTTTCTTAATAATTTTTGTCTCTCTAGTTTTACATTAACATGTAACTTACACCTTACTAATCGATGATCACTTCCTGTGTTAAATTTATTAAGAACATTACAATCTTGAAATATGTATTTTCTGTTAGTCAAAATATAATCCAATTCTGCTGTACCTTCATTTGGATGCTTCCATGTCCATTTCCTTTTAACATTTTTCTCAAAAAATGAATTCATAATATAAAGTTTTTCTTTTTCTGCAAATTCCACAAGTCTATGTCCTCTCTCATTTCTATTACCATAACCAAAATTACCTACAGCAATTTCATCTTTCATTTGTCTACCAATTCTAGCATTAAAGTCTCCCATAACAATTTTAAAATGTTGTTTACTCTGATCAAAAGCCTTTTGTACATCCATATAAAAATCTTCTACTACTTCATCACTATGAGAGCTTGTTGGGGCATAAACCTGAATTATCTGCATTTGGTATCTGCTATTAAGTTGTATAACAAATCTTGCCACTCTGTCCGATACACCATCAATCTCCACAATATTTTTCTTCCACTTTTTATTTATAATGAATCCTACTCCACTTGTATTTCTAATATGTGTGCCTTTATAATAGAGTATATGTCCACTTTTTAAATCAATTGTTTCTTCTCCTTTTCTTCTCACTTCACAAAGTCCAATAATGTCCCATTTAATATAAGACAGTTCTTCTTCTAATTCTTGCAATCTTCCTTCACTTGAAAGTGATCTGCAGTTGTAAGTACCTAAATAAAAAGTCATCATCAAATGGCAGCCTGGGTCTGCAATCAGGGGATTCTTAGCACCCTCCACCTTCGGCCACCAACCGCTGCCTTGGTTGGTGACTTTACAGCCTCCTGGGAATAAGGGCCATGCTTTATTTTTGTCTGTCATAATTGTATATATGTATTGGAAAAATATTTATCATTTACACAAACATTCATTCTGCCTTATCAGGCACTGAGAAGAAAGACCATGGTGTTTCTTGATCTTAAACTCAGAGGTAAAAAGCCAATAAACTCACAACGCTGGCTAATGCATGTTGGTGAGCAGCCCATCCATGTTCGTATACTATATGAATATTCACATAGTAATAACAGCTGCAATGACAAGAACATATGGAGTGGACATTAGGAATTTGCCCTGCTCGGTCCCTTTAAGGCCTCCAAGAGGAATCAAAGGGTCTCCTTTCAGTTAATGGCAAACTCCTTTCTGCAGCCTTTTTTTATTAAAATGCAATAAATTGAATTTAATTATCTTAATTTAATTTTATAAATGAAAAACATTCTAAAAATAATATTTCAACATGGCAGATATTGAAAAAATTAATTGAAATTAAGAACAATGAATATAAAACATCATTAAATAATCTGAAGAAAAATACACCTGGGTCTCATTTTATGCGATAGATAGGTTCCTCAGAAAACACATGCAAAAGAAATTGCACAAAAATAGACGTAACTTATCTTGAAAAAGGGGGGATACGGACTGTGATTTTTCAAAAATCGCATAAAAGAAAAGCACCAACATAAAATTACTTTAAAATTCGTGCAAAAATAAAATAAGGAAATTAAATATGACTAATAAAAATTTCAAATTTAAAAAAAATTGATACAAGACAAAATTTTTTTAACTATAATATTTAATTTTATTCAAAACAATATATTTTTATGCATAATTTACAGTATAGTAATTTACATTTTTTATACATATTTTAATTATTATCGCTATTTGCCGATAAACAGGTTCATTTGCAAACTGATAAAAAAATCAGATTCTTCACAAGAGGAAATACAACTAGCGCCAACTTCACTCTCATGTTGTGTTAATGGTTTACTGGTGACAATGTAATTAGTAATTAATCTTTGAGATGATGATTGTATTAATTGTTTATGAAACTTGCGATATCCAGACATACAACCATTTAGCTCTCATTAGAATTTAAGAGCACGTTCATGATTAGTGTCAATAATAAGAAAATAATTTGACAACTGATTAGAAAGTTGAAGATCTTCTCGAATCATTTTTGCAGTGAAAGGAACAGGTTCCACTTCTGTTTCATTATCTTTTTCTACAATGCTGGGAAAAATTTAATTAAAACTAACAACTAAAAATTAAATTCTTATTTTTGTCTTTAATTTTTTAAATTTTTAATTCCGTTTAAAAATCAAATTTCGTTTCACATCACATTAATTTCAGGTCACCTTAAGTAATTTTTAAATTGTTAATTACAATTAAAAATCAGATTTTAATTTTTAATTGTCAAAATTAATTGTGGCCACTGCTATTACTCACCTTTTAAAAATAAACTTGCGGACACTAAATGATTAATAATTGATTACGTACTTTTTTAAAAAGCAAAAACAAAATGTGATTTAGAATGCAAAATTAACATGCACAATGTTTGAACAAATTTACATTATAATCTTGTAAAATTTAATGTGTGTACATAAAATGTGGAAATCATGATTTTAATTTCATTATTGCATAAAATCTTACTATTATAAAGCACTGAAAATATTGAAATTATTAAATGAAAGTCGAATTTCAATAATGTGCTATTACTTTTAATATGACATAAGTGCGCAAAATTTATTATTTAAAGTAATAGTGCATTATTGGAGTTTGACTTCCAAAGAAACATGAATTGCGTAACTTCAAAATCGCGTTAAATAAATCTGCATAAAACGAGACCCAGGGGTATTCTTTAGAAGATTAACAAAATCTTTTTATATTAAATATACTTATAAAGTGTGAATAAATAAATGATAACAATCAATAAATATATTAATTTATGTTTTAGAAGTGGTTTATATTTTTTGAATAACCACAAAGTCTTGTGACGTAATCTCAATATTGACAGGTAATGATGTTATATGATCAGTTTTATAAGACTTGCCAAATCAAGATCCTAGTTTTTTTTGTCAATATTATGATTCAATTTATTAATTTTATTTACAAATAAAATCAAACTGTATATATGTATTCCTTTAGTTTTTAATAATTATTATAATATTCCTGTGTAAAATAATCACTAATTTTTTAATAAACTATGTCAAAAATGAACTTTTTTGCTACTCCAAAAATTATCTTGAACTACTCTCACAAATGCACATGAAACAGAATAACAATGAACTATAGACATCAAGAAAATTAATGGGATTTGTAAGTCTTTTACCACTTCTATGAAATATCACCTCTTCAGATGTATTTTAAAATTAATGCATCAACATTATGTTATTTTTGTTGTCTATCATAATTTAAACATAGAACCTATGAAAAGAACATTAAATCTTCACAGAAAAAACAATTGTGATGTTATGTGATGCTCTGTGGTTTCTCCTTATATGGAGTCAGGAATCATTCAGTAACTATGCCCAGAAAAACCTGTTAGCTACTTTAACTTTTTTTTCCATTCCCCACCCTAAGTTTTCCCATATTCTTTTCTATCCTGCTCCATTGCATTTACACAACAATCTTTGTCAGCACCATGGCATTTATATTTAAATTATCCTTACCTTTTTCCAAATCCAGCATAAAAACCAATAATCAACTTTCTGTATAATCACTTTGTTTATATTTATTCTTCCACAACTTCATTATTTGTACCCTTTCTGCTTTCAAGAATTTACATTCAATTAATAGATGTCTAATATTTTCTCTGCCTTCCTTACACAAATTGCAGACTAAATCACACACATTTTTCCATTTATTGTTGCTAAAGATCCCATTTGAGCGTTAAACAGTAAAATACATTCCTTGCTATAATTATAAATGAACTTGGACCCAAAATTTTGTTTACTTTTGTATATATTTAAACTCTTTTTACTCTCCATAATAGTACTTAATCTCTCCAATTTCATATTTTTTATTAATACATCTATTCTTCTATATCAATTTAAAGTGGGTCAACTGGTATGCCATCTAAGAATATGACCTATATACATGAAGTTAAAAAACTACTACTACTACTACTACTACTACTACTACTGCTACTACTGCTACTACTGCTACTGCTTCTACTACTGCTACTACTACTACTACTACTACTACTACTACTACTAGTAGTAGTAGTAGTAGTAGTAGTAGTAGTAGTAGTAATAACAACAACAAAATATTCATTCTCAGATAATGATGATAACTTATAACTTAGTATTGAAGGCTAAACTAAATACAATTACATCCAAAAGTTTAATTTGTTTTTCTAATTTCAGTAAAAAGAAAATGGAAGTGAAGGGACCAAACCTTCTAAATAGAAAGTTTAATTTTGAAAAACTTATTAATGCATGAATACCATTTAAAAATTATTATTATAATCCCTGGATACACCCCAACATTGGATTGCAAGACTTCTCAGTGTTATGGATACTAATACATAATGGCTTTTAATAGCATAATGTTTGATGTGCATTTGATAAACAAACACAAACTGAATTGATTATTAATAAGTATACATTAATTATTGATTAACAACAGATATATAAAGTTGTTGCTTATGTCTTTGCACATATTACTAGTATATTAAATATAATATGAAATAGAAAAATAATAAAAATAATACTTTTTAGAGATATTCTTATTTTAAGGCCTTATGAAAACTATATTGATAAGATTTTTCCAAGTGTAAAGTTTAAAAAATTCAAACCACAGTTTTTTTGCAAATATTATTATTTTACTATACTTATAAATAAGTTTTAATTTTTTCATCATAGATGGTAGTTTTTCTCCTTGGGCATTGAAGATATTATATAGGGTATATTGTATGTTTTGCTAAGTCTTGCAGCTCAGTCCATTTAATCCTTTTTCTTAGGGCATGTTTGAAACAAGCAATGACTGGCTTTATAAACTTCATTAGCAGTGCTTGGATCTTATTCTAACACTTTGAGAGTTTTGACTGATATTGTTATTGTTCTAGCTACACAAAGTAGATAGGTTTTCATTAGATAATATCCTATCTGCTGTCATGGATCTTGGTATTGAAAAATACTTTTAAATACTAAAAAAATTTTAACCAGTGGTTTTTCTTCTCTTTATAGAATTATCATAGCTTTGTTTCTTGATTTATGTCTTAGAATAGACTGGACTAGACGGTCATTTTTATTTTTTTCACATATTTATGCTTTCCATGTTTTTGTTTTTTTTACATCTTCTATGTATTTAAAGATGTTTCTCAAAAAAAAAAAACGGATTTATCAAAACATAGTTACAAGTTTTAACATATGTTTATTTATAACATGTTTTTTATCCCTTAAATTATGATATATATATAGTTTTTTTTTGCTTTTTCTCTTTTTTAAATAAAATAGCAATAGGAAGAAAGAGAAAAAGCATCACCAATGTTTAAAAATTGATTGATAACTTTCTTAATTGTAGTAATTCATAATTTTCATCAACAAATTTAGATTTTCCATTTTATTTACTATAAGAAATACCAAATTATTCTTTTAAGACCCCATCCAATAGGCAAATCTGAAAGGGCTACCAAATACTATGGATTATAATACCTTACAATCTAAATTCATTCACATATTGGTAAAACCAATTTTTCTGTCTTCTTTACATAATATTTGTTATAATTTTTATTATTTTAACATTTACAATATATATATATATATTATAAAAAATATTTAACAATCTGGTTAATATGTACAGATAGATCTTTTATTATTATGTGCTTTTATATTATTTTTTATATCAGTGTACTTAATTGACACGTATGCTATATTTAGTACATGCTCATACACCAATGACCCTTTTTTGTGTCTTTAATCTTACATCTTTAATACTGTAAATAATATGGACTGCAATTATTTATATTGTTACAATATATTATCATTTGTATTGTTTTCATTTTCTTTTTTTTTTTCACTGCTAATTTATCAACAAATTTATTGATTATTATTTTAAGTTATTTCAATGAAATTATTGAATAACTTTAGGGGAGTGTATTTTTTTTCTTCACAATCATCAGGATCACTCTGATTTCAAAGCTAAAATCGAGATTAATGGTATGGTTGATGCAGAATATAAGGATATCTATATGATTTTTGTAGAATTATTTAGGTTGGTGGTGAAGTAATAAGTGTCATCTTTAATTTCATTCACTTTATTTTAAATATTTTATGATAATTTTTAGTTTATTGATGGTCTTTTCAATCATGATATGTCATAGCACAGAGCACTTAGGCTTTTCAGCATGGATATAATATTTCTAATCTTTTTGTTATACTTATTCTTATAGATATTTTAGCAGGTATGTGTGTTCATGAAATATAAATATTGATAATTGCTTTATAACAGTATACCCCAAGTTTAGCATTAGCTCAATTGACAATGATTGGCCTAAGATTTTGTAGTTTATTTTAAATCCAGTCAAGAAGATTGTTCATTATCCATTGATGATTAGTTTGCTACCATGATTATTATTCATAATTATTTCAATTAACAATGATTTGTCTGATGCTGTTTGTTTACTTATTTATTCTTTTTTTTTATTCATTTATTATTTTATTTGCACCATGCACTATTATCACTTTTTTTACATAGTGCAACAAATATATATATATATTCGATTTCATTTTCCATAAATTTATATTAATATTTTTTTATAAAAATCACATGCCTCATTCTTCATATAGTATTTATGTTAGGTTTCTTCAAAAGCTATCATTTTTCAATTTATTTTTTATACTATTATTATGATATTAATTTAACAAAAGTTAATTATCTGGTGTTCAGAATTAGTGTAGTGAGTATATGAATATATCAAAGAAACTGACCTAAGATACTCTAAACAAATTGATATATGATCGATAATGCTTAACTCATTTTATCAAGAACATTATTAATATGAATTATTAAATGCTCATATTGAAGAGACAACCAAATAATGTATCACATGATAAATTATTGATATGGTAATATTTAAAAGGGAACTAACTATTTTAAAAATCCTAACAAATGAATAAATATGATTTAACTAAGTTTTAAAACAGCATCAATAATATACAATTTTGATTTTTCAATAAATTATACTATGCAGCACGTAAATGATGAAGATAAAGATTTTGAAAAAATATGCCATTTGTTATTGTAAGTAGTTACACCATAATCCGGCATACAATTGAAAGGATTCCATTAAATAGTTTTAACTAAGAGAAAGTAACATTATTGTTTACTCTCAAACATAAAATCTTTATTTTTTTTTTTTATAAAATTTCATACCAAACATAGTTTACAATTAAAGATTATTTAGTTATAGCTGCATCATTTTTTGGCATTTCTTAATAACAAATTCGATTGCTTTTTGACACATAAATTATTATATTTTTTAATGCTGTCATTTCTCCAAACTCATTTGCTATCTCACTGAAGTATTATTTTTGTATCATCCCATTCAATTTTTTTTTACATTGTCTTGTCCGTTTTATCTAATTATTTCTTATTATTATCTGTATTCATTTTCTCTATTTTCTTGGTTTGCCATATTATTTTAATGGTTCAATAAAACTAAACACAAGTGAATTCCACAATTGTCATTTTTCCCAAATGTGTTTATTAATGGCAAAAAGAATGAAATTAAAAAGATGGTAAAAATTAATAAAAGATTTTAAATTTACGATTTCAGTTGCAATTCTATTCCATTGATGGCAGGACAGTTTTGAAAGAAAAAAAAGGACGTACAATAAATAAATGATGCTGTATCTTAAAACAAGTTAAAATTATTAATGAACATATTCGGCGCTATCTTTTGCTAGATTGTAAATGAATTTACAGTGCAAATTCTTCAGTTGTTTATTATGTATAATTTTTAAAACTTTTATTTCTCATTTTGTAATATTTGCTTTATAGTTTTATTTCTTTCCTATAGATTTTTCTCAAATATTATAGGAAAAAATGTCATCCAACTTGAAAACACTTGCTATAAAATAGTGTATTTTGTTTTTGTTTGTTAACAATAGAGGGCTGTCCTTGTATAAAATGTTTTCTATTTATTATTTTTTATGTTTGCCCAGTTAATATTTTCGATTTTAGATTACATTCAGTTTTTAATTTATGTTTTACTTAAACGGTAAAATAAGAAAAAAAAGTTATAATTTGAAGTAATTTTTATCTATTTGAAAAAAAAAAAAACAGAAAAAAACAACAATAGTTTCCTATAGCGATGTTTAAAAAAATTTTTAATGAAATGTTTAATAATTTGTTATTGCAATCGTACTTTAATCTTAACCTTTATCTAGCCTAGCAGAAAGTAAATGCACTCTTTGCTCAATTTCTCAAAGACCTACTGATTGACTGTTCTAAATATTTAAATGTTATAAAAATGTTTTGTAAAATATAAGTTCAGTGGAAACTCCAGTAATAAACAGACGAATTAAATTTAAAAAAATCCCATTTAATTGAAACTATTTTTTATTAAATAAAATAATGTAATTTCATCAAATTTATTTGTAGATATTATATGGCTTCACTAACACACAAACAAACGATATTTTCTAAGTATCTTCCCAATCAAATATCTATAATTACTTACATATATAAATTCTGAATTCATTCATTGATCGATCTACATAATATTATTTCATAATTAATATCTCCATTCATCTACAACTTCTTTAACCATATATATTGATATTAATTATTCCATTTTTATATTATACAAGTATTTTATAGCAAAATCACTAATAAACACCAATACCAAATAAAATAATTTGAAATAGACTTGAAGATATTGAATCTGTTGATAGATACTATAGCATTATGCACTAAAATTCTTTTATTTTATTGAACAAGAAACAATTTTAGTGTCATTTATAAAGGGATTTTAGATTATTAAAATGAAAATGAGTGTATTGGGAAACATTCTTATACTTATGTTTACACAATTAAACATGTACTTTCACAAAATAGATTATATTTGTCTATTTAATGAAGTTAATGTGAGCTTTTAGGAATTTAACTATTACAATCTAGTAAAATTCTGTCTGCTCTCTTTTTCTACATTAACACCGTAAATCAGAGAGAAAGGTGGAATCCATTTTTACTTATAGAGGGTATCATAACAATAGATTGAAGATTCATTGTTTACATAAACTAAGACAATTATTATTTAAGCTACATTTAAAACCAATTTAATTTGTAAAAAAAATCAGGTTTATTTGCTAAATAATAACTAATGGATCACAGCAGGATTTACAATTTTTAAAATGATAAGTTTTAAATCTATTTTCACAAATAAGTTATATGTGCCTTTAAATGGGTTTAATTTAAGCATCTAGGAATAAAAATATATCAGTTTGTTAAAGCCATGTGTCTGTTCTCATAAATTAAGATTTTAAACCAGAGTAAAAGCTGGAATCCATCTTTTAGTTATAGATGATACCTTAACAAGAGATTGAAGATTCATTGTTTAACTAAATAGGATTTGATTTATATTTAAAAACCATGAATCTTTATATAAAATTACACTTTTATGTAAACAATAATAAATAGCAATAGGTTTAAATGTTATTAATATGAATTTAAAATTAAGATTGTATTTGAAAGTTAAATGGGGATTGTTTAAACTTCCAATAATATAAAAAAATCTCAATCTGCTATAATTCCAGTTTCAGCACTCTTCATATTTATTAAATTTTAGAAGAAAGTCTACATTGAAATTCTATCTTTTACTATGGGTGTTGCCTTGATGTCACAAGAAAGATTTGTAGTTTAAATAACATTTATCTATAATCATGTGAATTACATTTAAAAAAAAGTGCCTCATACAATATCACATTTATTAACCAAATAATAATAAATAGCAGTTGGTTTAAAATTTTTTAAATATATTTTTAAAAACAGATTATATTCTTCTGTTTATTAAGATTTAGTTAAACTTTTAAGAATGTAAAAATTTTAAACTGTCACAGTCCTATGCCATCTTATTTTATTTATATTGAACCATTTTACATATGTATGGTTCAAATACACTGGCATTGGTTATATTTAAAAAAGCTGAAAAAAAGTAAAATTTAAAAATCTTTAAAAGTCGCAATTGAATTTTTAATTAGTGAAGTTTATTTTTTTTTTAAACATATAATGAAAGTTATTTTCATGTTTAATTCTATCTGTTTAATTAAAAGTAAAAGTTAAAATTAGAAAGAATAAAAGTACTTTAAGATTACTAATCCAGATAAACAAAAATAAAGAAATTCCAAACATAAAAGGTTATGATCAGAAAAATCTTTCTAACACTAATTAAAGATGGTGGAAGTAATTCATAAAAAAATAAATTTTGTAGCTGAAAATAAGAAATAATGTACAAGATTATTATTTTGTATTCTGATAAAAGAACAAAAGATAATATATGCACAGGAGACTAAAAACTGATTACAAGTATAAAAGGAAAAAAATAATGGCAATCAGGGTCTTGTCTGGTTTTCTTTTGGCTGGTCCTTGATCATGAAAAATCCAGAACCACTCTCTGCTGAAATAATTCATCATGCAAGAGTGGACCAAAGCTTTTGCCAGCATTTTTCATCATGAACACCAAAACGCTTTCATGACTAGCCTTAGGATGGACCAAGAAAAGTTTAAAACTAATGTCCATGAGTTCATTCTACCTCTCATGAAAAACCATGCATAGTAATCAACAATCTACATAAACTCACTAAGTTTACTGGTAACATTATTTATATCCTAAATTGTGACCAAAAAAATGTTTGCAACTAATGTTAGCTGTAAGCTTATAATACTGATAGAGACATTGACTTTATATATGAAGCTTATAACACCCATATATACATTTACTATTCTTATTATGCAAGGGATTTTCAGTTATTAGCTTTCTAGAAGAAACTTAAGAAGTGAACATTAATTGTTAAATTGTTTTAATTATTTTATGTAACTATCTGGATTAGCATATATGTGATTTCCAATTCATTTTAACAATTTACCTTTTAAATATTTTAATTTGTTAGAATAAAATATTTCTAAAATCAACTTTTCATTATTAAATTTATTAATGTTAGTTAATTATGTGATAAATTACCTTTGCCAATATGCTTTGTTATTAATTAAGCCCTGGGAGTAATATTCTGTGAAATATAAATTAAGTTATATGAAATCATAATCTCGATCATATTATTATTTGTTTTCTTCTTAATTTGTGATGTATGACACAATGGATTTCAGCGGATTTTCATATGAATCTTGGCATTCTTGTTAAAATAAATAAAAAAAACTGATTCTGTCGGCAATACAAATCATAATAATTAGTCAGACAGTTAATCAGGAAATATAGCTATATCTTTAGAAATATGAATGAAATATTTGTCTTCTTCATAGTGATTAACTCATGCATTGTAGTGTGTAATTGAAGGTCTATCTAAATTGTAAAAAAACGTTAAAATATAAATATTTTAGACTGAATTAAAAGATGGAAAACATATTTTATTTGTAGTAGTTATTTTGATAATAGGCTAAATATTTATTTTACTTACAATTCAAAGTTCAACAGTTGGAATATGATTTATCTTGGTTAGCGAATATTAATTGATTCTATTGTCGGTTGCCATAATGTCTTTAACAATCTTCTGTATTTGAAATTTGAAATTTAAGCTTTGTTTATTGTAATTAAACATTTCTTCAAATATATAAGCCTGATCAGGTCATTCAGAGATCCAGGATAGATTTTAATGGTCAGCAGTTTTTCCTCTTTTCTACTCAATCTTTATAAAAGTTCAGTATAACTTGAATAAAGTAAGAATGCAGATTGACTGCTTAGAAGAAATCTTACAATGTATAGGATTTGATGTTTTGCTTTTACAACTTAGAATCTTGTTTTTTTACACCTTTGATATTGATTTGAAATATCTTATTTACAACAGCTTTATGAGCTATTTTTATTTTATTTATAAGAGTTTTAAAAGCACTTTCATTATTTAATTGAATAAAGTTGCAAAATATTGGAATTATTAAATTGTCTGATTTTTTTTTTTGAATCTAATATCTCCAAAACAACTTTTTTTAATTAACTTATTTTTAATGTAATTACGCATTTCTTAAGTGAGTTGTTTTGCAATAAATTTCTTACATGCTATGATAAGAGAGTTTTAAGATAATTTATATAATTTACAACTTTTTTTTAAATATTAACATTTTTAACAAACCTATAAAATAATTTAATATTATTTTATAATCTGACATTTAATAAGTTTAACATATGAATATTCCTGGTATTATTAAATTTGATGCATTTATCTTTTAAACTGCTCTATTTAGAAATCCTTATGACTTTAAAAACCTGCCAACAACCATGTGGAAGACCACATGACAATATGTGAAATGAATAAGATATTAATCATTTCAATATATATATATATATATATATATATATTAACAGTCTACCTGTAATCTTATTCTAAGAATTTGAGTGAAAACAAGTTATTACCTGAGCTTCGAGTAGGTATATTTATGAGTATGGAATAATTCCTATCTCAAGTGTCAATCTGATCAATTAATAAGAATTATACTCATCAAAAACAAAAGAAAAGGTTCCAGTGGACCTTTTTTGGGTACCTTATCCAGACTAGCTCAGTCTCAAGGTCTGGGAAACAATGTCTATTGAGAGACTGAAGCCGAGGCTATCTTACAAAAAAATGTCATGTATATATTTTATAATTTCCTTATCTGCCCTACGAATCTTATTATTTTATTTATTCTAGAGATATATATGGTCAGGAATATCAGTAAGCTTTTATAAATAATAATAACCCAGAACTTATAAGAATCTCATAATTCAAATAAATACACCAAGTTATAGCTTAAATTTTAATATTTATTAATACACGTATATATTAATATCACAAACATAGGACTCATTTGTTCTGATATATATATATATATATATATATATCATGAATATGTATATATATATATATATATATATATATATATATATATAATATTAATATACACATTCATGAAAGAGTGCAACTATATGTCAGAGTTGTATTTATTAAATGATTTAATCTACTTCTATAATTACTTTCTTTAAGTTGAGACAAAGTGCATATTTCTTAATTTATTATTAGTAAATAAGCATTTATTTTTATATAACGCTATGCATACAATTGTATACATTCAAAGATCAGCCTTTTAAGCTAATTGTGCATGCGTCTTCTGCGAGTGTTAAATAATAAATGAATACTTCACTCCACAATACAAGATATAGTATTTATGCAGGAATAAAAGGAATCCTCTTATTCCTACAACTCATATTCTTTTATATGAGCAAATCTGAAGTACTGTTGAATGAAGCATGAAAGTAGAATTCTCACTTTAAATTACTGTCTACGATGTGGTGATGAATGACGTCGGTGAAATTGTCTAGAATTTACTAAACGTCACTCTAAGTGAAACGTAATTATCAGTAAATAAGCATTTATTTTTATATAACGCTATGCATACAATTGTATAATTTATTCCTGCATAAATACTATATCTTGTATTGTGGAGTGAAGTATTTATTTATTATTTAACACTCGCAGAAGATGCATGCACAATTGGCTTGAAAGGCTGATCTTTGAATGTATATAATTGTATGCATAGTGTTATATAAAAATAAATGCTTATTTACTGATAATTAAGTTTCACTTAGAGTGATGTTTAGTAAATTCTAGACAATTTCACTGACGTCATTCATCACAACATCGTAGATAGTAATTTAAAGTGAGAATTCTACTTTCACGCTTCATTCAACAGTACTTCACATTTGCTCATATAAAAGAATTTGAGTTGTAGGAATAAGTGGATTCCTTTTATTCCTGCATAAATACTATATCTTGTATTGTAGAGTGAAGTATTCATTTATTATTTAACACTCGCAGAAGACGCATGCACAATTAGCTTGAAAGGCTGATCCTTGAATGTATTAATTTATTATTATATATTCACTTAATATATATATATATATGTAGAAAATCAAAGTTACCTCATTTGAGAGTGAACATTCACATGTTTAAGGCTGATGATCTGTAAGCTTACAGTATTACAACGGTGATTGTTTTAGTGAGAGTTGTCAGTCTGAAAGATGATGAAAGATTTCATATCATTTACACATATGATAATCCATCCTAGAAGTGTTAGGTAGATGATTCAAAAATTGAAGGCATGAAAGTTCTTGCTGCTTGGAGTTCCGCAATCACTCACTTGAAATAGATGGCAAAATCTCCATAGACAAAGATCATCATGGTAGGCAAGTCACAACAACTATACACTGGCTGGTTTAATGAATCCACATGATTCTTCTAATCCAGCATTTCAATGGAGTCCATTCTTATTAATTTTTATTAATTAATAAAATCACTTTATGAAATTTACCTTCCACACTTTTTTCTCCCTAATGGTCACTTTTTCAAATCATTACAAAATCAAAAAATATATATAGTTCTTTTCTTTTAACTGTCTTTCACTTCACTTTTTTTTTATCTATCCATACAAAAATGTCTTCCCCCCATGGCATTTTTTAAAACTTTTTTTCTCTCATAGTTTTTCCTTCAAGCTCTCAACATTAATAATAATAAGAAGAACATTTTGGTTATTTCATATAAAGCAATACTTTAACATTTGTTCCTTGAAAATCACATATTTACTGACTAAAACTTAAAAAAAAATAATAAAGTAATTTTTTCTCTTATTAATTAGAAGTTGAAAAAAAAAACAATACTGAGATAATTTTTTCTCACTCAGCTATTTTTATTTCATAATTTTCATAATTTATCTGCAGCTGTGTAAGGCTATATGATAAAGTTCCTTCATCAATCAGCCAAAATTCTTTCTTAAATAAACCACTACGATATTAAAAACAAAAGAAACTTAAAACTGATAAACTTTACTGGCATCAAGCAAAAAAAAAATCTCTCCTTCCATGTCAAAGATCACTCTTCTCCTGACAATTTTTTTTAACAATTTTTATAATTGAAAATTCAGACAATAAAAAAATCAGAATATATGTGTAAGTAAAACAGCAAATGTCATTATCATCAATTTAGACATTTACACCCTTACTTCAGACCACACATGCATTTTTCAGACCATCTATCTGCTGACCTTTGATCTACCAAATTAACATTTGAGTTTAGCCTGTTTTATTTTTTTAAAAAACTATATAATGTAATTGCTATATTATTTAATACAAGAGTCTAAAACAATGATCTCTTATAATATTCACCTTCATTAATTTTTTCATTACTACATACTAATAAATCATACATATAAATATTTATAATGCACACACAAACAAAGACAATGTTTTTTTTCTTTAATAATATATATATATACATGTGGGAATTGGACTCTATTTCTACTATATATATATATATTGTAAGGGATGGAAAATCCACCCTTTCTTTTGAAGTGCCATTATAGTTTTTTAAAAAAATCTCATTTGGTTATTGGATAAGGATTTGTAAATAGGTTGTTATTGTTCTTGTTATTAGTTGTTTTTCATTGCTATTTGGTTCATTTTTATTTATTTATTGTGATACGTGCTTTGTTTTGTGATGGTGAGATTTTAATAGCAATGGATATATACAAATTCGCGAGTGTGTATGTATATAAATAATTATTAAGAATAGCATTTAAATTGCTAGTTATAATTAAATTGTATTTTTATTTTTGGAAATTATAAAAAATGATATGTTATTATTTTGGTTGTTTATTTATTTTATAGATTGCAAAAATAGTTTTTTCAATGTAATATTTTTTTTTATTGACATTATTATTGTTTTGTTGTTTAAAAAATATTTTTAAAATCAACAAAAACAGTGTTAAGGATATTTAAGTTAGGCATGAGTAATAACAATAAGACAAAGATTACTATGAAAACACAGAAAACAGATTGCCATAAGAAAGAAAAGAAAGAACTCATAACTTTATTTTGTCTATTCCACAAATTCATCTTTTGGATATCAGTATAATAACTACAGGACCAAGATATAACATCAAAATGATTGGCTAAGTACACTTTATTATCTGGGGCAATTTCAGCCCTTTTGCCTATCTTATTTTATTATTGGAATCCAGTAAAATATGCAGCCTAAAACCAAACCTGTGTTTGTAAACAAACCTCAGAAAAATAGCTATATCTGTATTTAGTTTAACTTTTAAGTTTCTTTTAATGATCCTAAACTTAATAGTCAAAATTAATTTATTTCTACAGCTGAATATAAAGAGAATGCCCAGAATCAATTGCTTCAATAACAGGAAAATCTATAAATTTACATGTTAATAATATGTATATATATTTTAAATTTATTTCAATCTACCCTGGGATAGACAAAACAAAAGAAAAATGCCTAAAATAATTAGTGAACTGTGAAATGAAGGGACTGCAAAGAAAATTAAATGGGATAATTAAAATTTGGTCATTTTTTTTGTTTTTATTTTATTATTATTATTATTTTATAACATTTTACAATTTATCTTTATAAAAGTATATACATTTGTGATATCTAAAACTAACATATAATTTTCTTTTTGAATGTTTAAACTTATTAATAATAATGAAAGTCATTTTTAATATATATATATCTGTTATTTCCAAGTTGTCTTTTATATATATTTATCTATATGTATGCATTTAATAAAGCCTTGAGTTGATAAAGTTATGAAGTAAATGTTGAACTTTGCAGGCTAGGATATAAGCCTTATATTATTAAGAAGCCCAAGTAGTTGATGTTCATAATAAAAGACATTGTTCAAAATAAATAGAGTAAAATAAACCTTTATAGTATAGAGGGAAGGAGTTTTTTACATTGTTTTTTGTATCATCTTGTATGTTGATCCAGCTTTAAAGAAATACGTCTATAAACTAAATTATTAATTTAACAAGCTCCTACTAATTTATTTATTTATTGATATATTTTACAATAGTTTTATACAATTTCTATGTAAAATATAAACTGCAAGTTATGTTTATTGTCAGTAAATCTTTTATTTGATTTATATTTTTAAAAAAATTGAACATTTGAAAAGCTAATCAGTTTTTGTGTTTTCCACATATATATTTATGCTATTATAAAATATCAAATCACAATCTTGGAGTAAAGCTTATATCATTTGTTTTATATAAAAAAGAATGACTTTGAGTTTTTATTTGAAGTTTATTAATTTCTGTCTTTTCTCTTTTTAGTGCAGCAGTTATTAGGTAATATGGGAAATTTACCCATCAACTAAATGCTAATATTGTGTATTAGTTAATTATTTAACCATTAGAAACCAACCAGAAAACACCTATACATTCACAATAAATATAGTAATCAATATTTTTCACTGCTGTCAGGGCAATCTTTTTACCTTCTAATAGCAAGAATAGAAATCTGCTCTTACTAATGGTCCATTCAATATATGTGGTCAAGTTGCAATCTTTAAGTGCCCATATATATTTAATGGACCATTAATAAGAGTGGATTTCTATTCTTTCTATTAAAAGGTGAGAAGGTTGCCTTGACAGCAGTGAGAAATATTGATTACTATCTTTACTGTGAATGTTTAATGGTTGCTGGTTGGTTTCTAATGGTTACATAATTATTCCATTTAGCTTTAAGCATTATTTCACTTATTAGTTAATTATTATATAATCCATCATTAATTGAAATATTAAAGCACATATAATCTTGTTTGTGAACATATATATATTGGATTCAACAAAATTCCCTTTGTTCCAATCTATATTTACTAATTAATCGAATTGTTAGTTAAGTTAACCCTGAGAATCAATCTGTTAACATGCTCCTTAGTCAATGCTCTGTAGTATTTAGGTTTATTTTGTATATAGCTAGTTGAAGTAACAATATAAGTAGTGATTAAAGCACATTAACTCATGTATATTATATCTTCTGTAGTGTAAATAATTTATTAACCATTACTTTGTAAATTAGTAATTTGTCCAAATAAAATTAAACATCAAAACCTAATTCATTATATATCTTATATGCATTGGTTGGAATTAGTTATATTTTATTATATTTATTTTTGAATGAAAATTAATCAAAACCTGAGATACATGATGGTGGATATAAATTGTCCATTTCAATCAATCCACAATTATCGGAGTCATTTCATTTCTATTTGTATGTATACCATGTTGTATTACATTTGGTATCATATTTGGAGTTTTTATTTCATTTGTGGCTATCGAAGATTAGGACAATTTCATTTCTTCAAATGTAAATAAAAATTTTCTATTACATTTTCTATTACGATTTCATCTTTCTTCATTTAGATACTGCATACTATATATATATGTAAGGACTCAAATATGTTGCTACTTTATCAAGTCACAACTCATATCTCTCAACATACCATTTGAATATGTACTCCAGAGTGATCTATAATAAATAGGTTAATTCTGATATTAAATTTTATATTAGCATCATTTCATTATCCAGAGTTGCTCCTAGGTGTTTTAACATGTTTCATCATAAATTCATCATAAAATAGATGCACATGCTTAACCATGACACTAGTGATTATAGAAGGATTATTTCCTGATAAATCTATTTCATTTAACAATGGCAGATACTCATCATTGACTGATCTGGTATTTTATTTTCTTGTGCTCTATCATAATGTTGGTAACCATGTTTAATACAATAATATAATTGAATTACCAGTATTTTGATAAGATACACTTATATATTATAACTATATAATTTGAACTATATTTCACTCAGTAGAGGATAAGTATTAAACATTGGTAATAAATTTATTTTATTCTATCAAACATGGTTACTCCAGAAAATATGCTTCATAAAATATATTTCACCCATGAAAACATCTCATTTTACCATATATATTAATTAAAATTCGAAATTTATAAATATGATTTTATAAATATAGTATCTATACTATTTGTCATATTATTCAGAACAAATCTTCTCCCTCTAATTAGCCCTTGTAGAAAAATTATGCAAAAAAATAATTTAAACAAATTATCTACCAAATGATTATGCAAAAGTTATTGAACCATCTGTGAATCACTTAGAGAATATCTGACAGTCAAGCAAAAATCTATATATTATAGTAAACGTTATACACACTTCAGATATTATATCCTTTATCTTAGGGGTCCTCCCCTACCAAAAAATTCGTGAAGCACTTAAAGTATAGAAAAACAATATCTCTGTAATGTCTCTTTTTATACAATAAAAAACAGTTGCAAAATAAAGAAAAAAATTAATTCTACTTTATGTTATTGTGAAGATTTAAAAACTTGTCCCAATGCCAAACTCATTCCAACCATGAATTCATGCCTTTTCACTATTGGATCATGCATTTTTAAATCAATTCACATCTGCAAAATTTCAAACTTAGTATTTTTTATCTAAAAAGGTATACCATATACATGGACTATATCCTATATTAATTATCCCTACATGGAACAAAAAAATTCTCAGAGTTAATAAAGTTGCCACCTATACTGAATAATCCATTGGAAATAAAGATATATTGTCAAGAATATATTTCAGCTATACAAATTATCATCATTATCAAGGATTCTGTTCCAGAAACTGGTCAGGCTAATTTTTTTTGAAGTACAATAAATATAGTTACAAAATGCAATAAATACAAGTAATCTAGTTAAACATCAATACCGTTTTTGGTATGAACCCATTAGCCATCTCATTCATAAATTTTCAGGTATCAAAGTATCCAAATAAATATTATATATCACCACACATCTAATACTAAATCTTTAAAACCACATAACTTTTGACAGAAGGTTGTCAACTGTGTTCAGCTTCATGACTCAGTACATCAGAGCTATCTTCTATTTGCTTTACTTTTTACACATACATAAACCCTCTAATAATAAAAATTGAGAAAGAATTATCCAGAAAATATATAATGCAGTTAAAAGACCACATTCAATGTAGAGTCTACCTTGATGCCATGACAGGTTTCTGAGGTCTAAAACTCAAATCCTTATATTAATAGACATTTTAAAAGAATACATCAGCAAATATAAATAATTCAGGATATAGTTACATACAATAACTTAAAGAGGACCTAGTTTCTTTTTAGGTTTTGCTTTTTATCTCAATAGTACAGAAATGAGATCAGCAATATAAGAAAAATTTAAAGCAAAAATTGAACATATGATCATCAAATCTTTTGTAAAATCATATTTCTCTCTTTATATATATATATATATATATATATATATATATATATATATATATATATATATATATATATATATATATATATATATATATATATATATATATATATATATATATATGAAGATTTTCACAGGTTGCATATATAAAAGAAAAAAGACATTTTGCAGGTTCTTCTGTGGTAAAAAATTTAAATATTGATATACTGAAGTTTCAACTTGATCAGACAAGTCATCCAATGGGTGATAAAAGATAGAAAGACAGTTATAGAGGTGCTACAATCATTGATTTGAAAAAAATGTTAAAGTTCAACCAATAGCAAAAATGTTAAATTAATTTTTTTTTTAAAAAAAAAAAAAAATCTTTTCAAGTAGGAGGAAGTTTGCATGTATCATCGCGCTTATTGATACTATCTGGCCTTTTAAATATCTCAATGGCTTCTCTAATTTTGCACTGGTAGAGATTATCACATCTGGATATGATTTTGGTATTAGAAAAATCAATTTTATGACCTTAATCTATAATATGGAGTGAAAGTGCTGCTGCTGATGGGTGTTGTTTAACTGCTTTAGTATGTTCATCTCTCCTAACACTCATGTGATGATTACTCATACCTATGTAAGAAGTTTTACAATTTTCACATGAGATTTAATAAACACCATAAGATTCAAGAGGGATTAAATCTTTAGGCTTGGTTATTATATTGCTGATCTTTTGATGAGTAGAAAATGCTGTATCTATATTAGCATTTTTTTAAAAAACTTCTTAATTTAACATTTTTGCTATTGATGGAACTTTAATGTTTTTTTCAAATCAGTGATTGTAGCACCTCTACAACCATCTTTATATCTTTTATCACCCAGTGGATGACTTGTGTGATCAAGTCGAAACATCAGTATATCAATATTTAAATTTTTAACATGAATGAACCCACAAAATATGTCTTTTATATATATAAAATGCATCATTTTTAATTTCCTAATCATGATAACAATAATGTATTATTCACCAATTTTTTCTTACACAAAGTCTTTCATTATATATCTATATCATGCAGAATTTACTTTGGGGTATACCTATTTTATCTCAATTAGTTAACTATAATGATCACCGTTACAAAATGGTTTGATACTATCTTCAATAAATGTCTTCCAAATTTTTATCTGCCAAGTTTTTCTTATGTTTGAAAATAATACTTATTTCTCCTGTTGAGAAAGCATCTTGTACAGAATAATGGAACTCTCTCCTTTATTCATAGCTAGCTATTGATAACCAAACTATTATCTAGTGGAGAACAAGTATAACTAGTCGGAAGTGAACTCTTTATTATGTCTGCTTTCATCAAGTATCAATGAATAACCTATGGTAAATATTAATAATAAATAATTAACCCGCAAAATCAAGTTGTGATCTTTTCAACCAAACTTTTTTATATATTTTTTAATCAAACTAAAACTTCAAACCTTAACAAATTTACTATTTTTATAAAAGATACTTTGCAAATATACATTTTTATGTGGACTTTGTGGTGAATACACAAAAATCCAATAACAATTTATTTTTTGATTGCCATACTTTTCAGCTTTATTCTTCAGGCCCATTGTTAACATAAATCCATATTTCAAACACTTGTCATAAAGTATTTACCAAGATTGGGTATCCATGTTTATTCTGTAGACATTATTGTGCACAAGATGAATTTATGTAAGATATTAATAGTCTGACACATCCAAATATCTTTTGTAATAAGTTAGAGGTAATTCAAACAAGGGAGAAAAAGGTTTTATCATAGAGTATTCAGATTTCTAGTCGTGAATGAAACAGCATCTGTGGCCCTAACATGTTTCACTTTATCTCTTAAACAAAAGAAGGCTGTCTCTTAAATTGTTTTCTTTATGTAACTATGTAATATATATAAAAATCTAATTCCACATACCTTACTATGTGACTTCATATGTCCTAAAAGTATTCCACATATGTTGTTTAAAATGCTCATTGTAACTCTTTTTCAATACAATCATTTCTAACATAGTAGTACTAGTAATCTAATTACACATATCTTACTATGTAACGTCACAAGTCCTAAAACTATTCTACATATGTTTAAAATGCTCCTTGTAACTTTTTCAATACAATCATTTTAAACCTAGTAGTAGTAGTAATAATAGTAATAGTAGTAGTGGTAGCAGTAGCAGTAGTAGTAGTGGTAGTAGTAGTCGTAGTGGTGGTAGTGGTGGAAGTGATAGTGGTGGTGGTGGTAGTGGTGGCAGTTGTGGCAGTGATGGTACTGGTAGTGGTAGTAGTAGTAATTGTAGTAGTAGTGGTGGTAGTGGCAGTGGTAGTAGTAGTAGTAGTAGTAGTAGTAGTAGTAGTGATGGTGGTAGTGATAGTGGTGGTAGTGGTGGCAGTGGTGGTACTGGTAGTAGTGGTAGTAGTAGTAATTGTAGTAGTAGTGGTGGTAGTGGCAGTGGTAGTAGTAGTAGTAGTAGTAGTAGTAATAGTAGTGATAGTGGTAGTGATAGTGGTGGTACTGGTAGTGGTGGTAGTGGTGGCAGTGGTGGTAGTGGTAGTGGTAGTAGTAGTAGTAATTGTAGTAGTAGTGGTGGTAGTCATGGTAGTGGTAATAGTAGTAGTAGTAAAAGTGGTAGTAGTGGTAGCAGTGGTAGTGGTCATGGAGGTAGTGGTGGTAGTTGTGGGGGTGGTAGTGGTAGTGGTGGTAGTAGTAGTAATGGTGGTGGTAGTGATGATGATGATGATGATAATAATAATAATAATAATAATAATAATAATGCATAAGTGCATATGCGCGAATTTTAATTTTAGACAAAATCATTTTTGATGAAATTTAATCATAATCGTGAATTTTAATTTAGAAAAAAATGAGGAACATACAGATGGATCAAAATCCATCTATTTAACCATACAGTTATACATTTAAAAAGTGACTATGTTAATGAATGGATATAGACACATATTCAGATAGATACAAACTACTAATATTTTACCTATGTTTTCTTTTCATTTGTCAATGATGATGAAAATTATGTAATAGCATTTAATATCTTTTTTTAAAAATTTATATGTTCCATTTTAAAAATTAAATTATAAATGCCGAAGGTTTTTAAAATATTTAATGGAATGAATTTGTAATGAAAATAATTAATTCAGAAGCACTGAGTTTTTGTTTGCTTTTAAATACATTTATTTTTTATTTCTTTATATATATGTATCTTTTTTTATGTTCACTTGACAGAAATCAGCAATGTAGACAAGCTTTTTATGTGTATTTGTTTTTTTAGGATCTCTAGTCTCTCTTTTCCACATCATTTCTGTGCATTTCCTTATTTCATTCATCCATCTCACACGTGGTCTTATTCTAGGTCTTTAACAATCTCTTGAAATTAGGTTTAAGATTTCAATTGTTCATCTATAATCATCTCTTCGAGCAATATTTTCAGCGCAATTCCATTTCAGGTTTTTAATTCTTTCGGTGAGCTCACTAACATCTGTTTCTTCTCTCACCCATGAATTTTATTTTCAATCTCTCCTTGTTACTCCTAACATATATCTATCCAAACTTTGTTAAAAGGTCAGAAGACTTTGTATTGATCTTCTGTTGTGTTCAAGTTTCAAATCCATGAGTAAAATCTGGTAAGACATATTTTCTTTTAATATTAAGGTATTTCTGAAAAAAGTACTCCAATCAAATTTAATTCTATGAATAATTTCCTCTATTATGATTCCATCTGTAGTGATAATATAACAATGATATTTGTAATTATTAATTTCTTCTAATTGATCATTATCAATCTTTATCTTCTTTTGAGAAAATCTAAAGAATTATTTACTTTATTTCTAATTTATCAGTTTCCTTTGATAACTCTTGCAGTATATTCTGAAATTCTTAAGCATTATTTGTAAAAACAATTAAATCATCTGCAAATCTAGATTATGTAAATAGTCTCTATTTTTTTTGCACCCCTTAACTTTTCAATGTAATCCACATAATATTTTTTGCAAAACTGCTGTGAAATGTATTGGAAATATGGAGTCATCCTGTAGGACATCCTTTTCAATGATAATCTTTCCAGTATAATTACACAAGGTATTCATGGCTGTTGCATTTTGACAAATATATATATATATATATATATATATATATATATATATATATATATATATATATATATATATATATATATATATATATATATATATATATATATATATATATGTCTGTCAGTCTAATAGATGAATAAATGTCAGAATTAAGGAACATAGAAATGCTTTTAATCAAAAAATTAGCACATCAGTTTTTACTTCACATTTTTTAAAAATTGGTCACAAACCTGATTTTGATAATACAAAAATAATTGCTAATTTGGAAAAATATGATTTAAGAACCATGAGAGAGTCAATTGAAATATTAAAGAGATGGCTGATGAAGCACAATGTATTCCAACAGTGTGGAAACCTCTCATTTTATCTAATATTAACTTAAAATTAATAGTATCACATGATCACATTTCCTATACTAGCACATTAATTGTTGATAAACAGAGCAAAACTCTCCATATGTTTAGCACAGGTGGCAATACTGTATGGAGAGTTTTGCTCTGTTTAAAATTAATAGGTGAAAAAACTGAGGGAAATAAACTTTTTGATAAGCCTCATATTGTGAATGCTGAACTACTTCAAGTTAAATCTCATTTCTCATCTCGCACTGAGTCACATTATTGTTTGAGATCTAATGATTTTTCTTTCAAAAGTTAATCTTGATAATGGCGGTTGCTAGTCCATCGAAATATCGGATTGTAATGCAAAATAATACACGGTTTATTTCCAAAAATAATAAATTATCTACATTATACAACTGTGAAAACATTATATATATATATATTGTAACCTATTAAAGTAATCAAAAGAAATGTTGTAACATATTAAAGAGAAATTCAATTGTATATTAAAATATCATTGGATTTGTCAAAAATCCAAATATTATTAAAATCTCAAATATTCAAGTATTCATTGTAACTTAATAATGATGATCAAATGATCCAAATGTATTAAATAATTAAGAAAAGATTCAAATATAAATCTTTAGCTTAATAAATGAAAAGCATTGTAGCTTAAATTAAATTATGAGAATACCTGAGTAGTGGCTATTAAACAAAAAGATCAGACTGAGTTATCAATCCTATTAAGGGTCATTGGACTAAATGAAACATACTTCTATAATTAGATTCCTCAAGATATCACAATATCAATAATTATAAACAAATTATTAATAACAACTATTATAACTCAGGTATATGAAAATCATGTGAGGTGAGTACACTAGTAACTCAATAAAATATCTTCTCAGGTATACAGACAGTAGATTTTATCCACTTTCATTTCTTGGTTTGATGTTAAGTGCATATCCAAACAAATACCAAGTGAATATAGTCTAGCAGGGCGCCACTAGATTATCTGAATCTAGATACAATTATATCTAATAACCTTTTCACATGTACCGGGTTTGAATCCATTTTGGTACTTTATTCCTAATAAAATGGAGGATTTTGCTTTTTAGAGCCATACCACTGTATGCACTAATATCTAAGTAAATATACAACATCTTTAAACTAAAGTGGAATTCATTAGACACAAATCATTTCTCAGATCTTAGCATAACGAATGTGTTTCAATATCCTTATAAGTTTTACTAGCTCAGATTACTATTAATTTAGGATGGAAATTCACTCATCCTTGCATGAAATAGATGATGGAATGGTGGTTATAATATTACTAAGAAATCACTAAATATTATGAAATCAATATTTATTTATGGCATTTTTTAAACAACTCATTAATTAAAATGTGATGGTGATGATGATGACCATGATAATGACAATGGTTTCAACCACAGCTTTAGGACTAAGCCTAAACATAAAACCTAATTTTTATAAAGAAATTCATGATTATTGTTAAACTTAGCATATTTAATCATATCTTAAACAACTAATATTCAACCATTGATGATGAATGATCACACTTGATAAAGACTACTCTTAATGAAATATATACACCTCGTTTAATAACATAAACTAATATTTATTACTGCATTTCTAACATATACATAAAAATTTCTATATTTACATGAAAATTTATATTAACAATAACAACAATAATCATAATCGACTGTTTTAAAATCATAACATTAAATTTTCAATTCTTCCCCTTTCCCGTAAATGTATTTCAAAAGTATATTGTATTAAATTGGGTAACTGATTTGTTAACATGTTCCATCCACAAGAAAAGTATTTCATAAAACAAAATCTCCACTCATTGGCACACATACTTTATAAATCTAACATGTAAGTAGAATGACAAAATAAATGTTAGTAAAATTGGAAAGAGCAAGTTTTAGAAACAAGTTTTAAATTATTTTCTCCCCCTCTCTTCTACCTCTGAAATGCTATACTTTAACTTGAAACAAAATAATCTAATATTTTAATACTACTTATTACTTCACATTCACTCGCAATTATACACATATAAAAATATTATTATGTATGTGCGTGTTTTATCCCATAATAACAACATATTATTTAAAACCAAAATAATAATACAAAAATTATTTTACACATTAATATTTCATAACTGTAAATTAATAAACAAATAATTTTGATACATTCAAAATCATTTATGAAGCTCAAAGTTATTATTAGTAAGACATTCTTGTTTTTAATCGATCTGAATAGTCTTTAAAAGTTCTTTAAATAAAATATACCACTTTATTGCTAAAATGTTTATTAAGACTCTGATATCATAAAGAAAATAGATATAAAAAGTCATATTACCGATCCTTTGTTTTGTGGTGAACTTCCAAGGGTTCAAACTTGTCTTGTATAATGTCTATATTTCTGCAGCTACCATTTCCGTTTTACAATGGAACAATCTCTTTCTTGAGGTGTATAACTATTTGATGATGATGATTCTATTGAGGTTATTTGCTTTAGTGGACAATTTGGAAATCCTTATATTAATTTTTCTTCTCTTCCTGTCAAGCATGATTTTTTTAGTGGATGAAATACAGCAGTTGTTTTCACATTTATAAATTTTCTTGAGTTTAAAATCAGTTACTGGAACAATTAATTGGACTTGATGATTTAATATTTATCAGTAGCTTTTCCTGATCACCTTTAAATGCAGGTGGATGCTTTCTTCTTTCTATTTAAAAACATCTTATTTCTCACAGTCAGTTGAAAGGTGTAGAATATTATTTTCAGACAAGACATCTTTTCTTCCCTATATGATCTGCGGCTCATGACGGTCAAGTCTTGATGGGACACATATATAATTTTTCTACCCCGTCATTTCTTATATTTTCAGCATTCAAAACTTCATAAAAAAATGATTTAAAAAAATTTATCTAGCAGAACTAAAATGTTTGTCTGCTTTAGTTTCAATAATTTTTTAAAAGTCTCTCTAACAAATAATGAATGAATGAATGAATGATCTCAACTGATTTTCCAGACTGCTTTTATATCCGATTTTTGAGTCAACTCACCCAATTAGAGTGCTAGTGTGACTTGCTATTTTTGACCAATTCCAAAAAAAATCACACACCTGGTTTTCAGACACTTTTGTCTTAAAAAAATAGACTTAATCCTTTTTCACGTATATCTGTAATATCTAAAATTGGAGTTTCTTTCCTTTAATCTTAAGATGAGACAATTTCAAAATTAGAGTTCCCACCAAGCTTAAGCTCCCAAAATGACAAACAATCATTTACAAAAACAAAATTGCTACAAAAATAGATATCTGATTCAACAGATTTTTTTCTTTAACATAAAATTGCAAAAAAAATAATTTGACAGATTTAACCCTTCTTCCTTTCAATATATAATAAATGTAAATTTCTGCATGTAATGTACACACATACCTGATCATTTCAAATCATTCATAAACCAACATTAAATAATATAATTGCTAGCTTAGTAATTATAACCCTAATATTTAAAATTAAATTCTTAGCTTTTAAATCCCAATTACAATTATAGAAAAGCAAAATAGAACAGAATAAGATATTAGAACTGATCAAGCATAGGTTAGTTTTTAAAGAAAGTTAAAATGTTTAATATTTGAACTATAAAGCAATTAAATAGCTTACACATACATTGCCTATATGTGTAACTTTGCTTTTTAACAGAAAAATTAAATATTGAATAGTTTAAATGTGTGTATTACCTTTCTATCAACACACAAACAATTAAAGTATATAACTGTTGACCCACTCTCTTTCTGTTTAAAGCTTTTAGAACTGGATCTGGTAGGGTTTAAACTTGGATGCCCTACAGCTTCATTTATTGTTATATAAAAATGTGATGATGATTTTGTTTTACATTTTCCTACATGCACATTACTATAAATTTAGCTAGTGACTAAATTGTAATGGCACAATATATATATATATATATATATATATATATATATATATATATATATAAACAAAAAAATAAAGACTTATAAATCCAATAAATAATATAATATTTCAACCAGAGGACTGGTTTTCATCAGAAAGAAAAAATACACAGTAAAATGGCGATAATCAAAAATTACAGATTTGGCAAAAGATTAAAAATTTGGCAAAAGATTAAAAATTTAACAAAACCCCCGTGATTGGTCACAAAATCTAACACAGAATATCTACCCAATCAATGACAAAATTCAAACAAAAAACAAAACTACATTCCCTCCTAATCAAGCTTAAATTCTATTTAAATTAAAATAAATATAAAAATAAAAAATCCAAAATTAAAAATTAAAATATTATACATATGTGCATACATAGAAAAATTAAACTATGCTCACACACAAAAAATAGCTGTGCTCACATTAATATTCATTAAAAACTAAAATACTTATACATTTTAAAAAATGTATAAGTATTTTAGTTTTTAATGAATATTAATGTGAGCACAGCTATTTTTGTGTGTGAGACATAGTTTAATTTTCTATGTATGCACATATGTATAATATTTTAATTTTTAATTTTGGATTTTTTATTTTATATTTATTTTAATTTAAATAGAATTTAAGCTTGATTAGGAGGGAATGTAGTTTTGTTTTTGTTTGAATTTGTCATTGATTGGGTAGATATTCTGTGTTAGATTTTGTGACCAATCACGGGGGTTTTGTTAAATTTTTAATCTTTTGCCAAATTTTTAATCTTTTGCCAAATCTGTAATTTTTGATTATCGCCATTTTACTGTGTATTTTTTCTTTCTGATGAAACCAGTCCTCTGGTTGAAATATTATATTATTTATTGGATTTATAAGTCTTTATTTTTTTGTTTTTATATGTATTTCCTTTGGTTAGTTTGTTATATATTAATATTTTGATATATATATATATATATATATATATATATATATATATATATATATATTGATGACCCAATGCATTAATCACTGATGAAATAAAATATTTTTTCATAATCTAAAAAAGTCCTAAGATAATAGCAACTCATAACTTTTCTCGATAATTGGATATGATTCACTGTATTAAAACCATTTAAATCCAGCTTTTTATTTTTATTTTTTGGTTGGTTAAAATCTATCTATTGTAAAGGAGTTATAAAAAAAATTATTAGAATTGATAAAAGACTGCTATGTCAGTAATTTCTAATATGTTTTCTTTTCACTTATTTTAATTATTAATATTAATATTGCTTTCTTCCAATCAACTGTTATATCTTTATCATGTAGACAGTTAGTACATAGGTTTACCAAAATATTTTCTATTTCTTCCCCATCTTCTTTGAAGATATCAATTGTAATTCCTTGCTTATCTGGTGTTTTCCTTATTCATAGATTTAATTGCATGATTTAAAATTCTAGGAAATTTAGAAGATATGGTATTTGTAGGAGATACCTTTTTTTGTTCCTTGTTACTATATAACTCTTTATATAATTCTTCTTTTTTCTTGTTCTTTGTTACTACATAATTTTTGATAAAACTCTTCTAAACATTGCATGATGACATCTATTTTTTAATAAGAATTCCATTTTTTTTATTAAAGAAATAAAACTTCTACCAATATCAAGATGATTTTTTTACAGTTTTGAAACTTTTATTCTTTTCTATAGCTTTTTAACATTTTTCAAAACATTCTACATAATTCTATACATTCAGTCCTTCTTGAAGCATCACTTTTGTATATTTTAATATTTCTGCTTTTTTCCACTAATTGTCTTGTCTTAATATAAATTTTATTGGTTATTTGCTGCTTTTGTACCAGATATCTTTATTGCATTTTTAAAAGGATATATATTATCTTTCTACTGTTTTTGTTCAAATTTGAATCATGATCAAAATGTATTATTATTTGAAATTGACTTGAAAATCCATTGGAAGATTACTGAATATTAGGAATGTCAACTGTAAATACTGTTTTTTAAATAATTTTTATCTCTTTAGTTTTACACTATCCCATATCTCACATCTCACTAATCAACTATTGCTTCCTGTGCTGTATAAAAGTTTTCTTTTTCTACAAACTCCACAAGTCTATGTTCTCTAATATTTATATAATCATAACCAAATTTATCCAAAGTACTTTCATCTTTTAATAGATTACCAATTTTACCATTAAAGTCTCACATGACAATTTATGATGTCTGATCTGATCAAAAGCTATTCTATACATCCATAAAAAATCCTCTACTTTTTCATTGTAGGGGCATAAATGTGAACTATCTACATTTGGTATTTATCATTTAGTTGGATCAGAAAATTTTGTCACACTGTCTAATACATTCTCAATTTGTAGAATGTTGGTTTTCCATTTTTTATTTATAATGAATTCTATTCAACTTATACTTCCAATGTTGATCCTTTGTATATCCACTTTTTAAAACAATTGTCTTTTCATCTTTTCTTCTAATCTCAGAAAGTCCATTAATGTCCCATTCTTGCAATATTCCTTCAATTGAAAATGTTCTGCAGTTCCATGTACTTAAATAAAAAGTCATCATCAAATGACAGCCAGGGTCTACAATCAAAAAATTGGTAGCACTCACTACCTTTGTCCACAAACTGTTGCCTTCTCTGATGACTTTACAGTTTCTAGGAAACAAGGATCATGATTTTTTTGTCTGTTATACTAAATATCAATTTTAAAAAAGTTCATTTACACACACAATAGTTCTACATTCAAGAAAATTCAACTATCATGCATCTAAAAAGAAAGACCAGGTGTTTTTTTTATCATTAAGCATCACATGATCACTATCTTATACTAGCACATAATTTTTTACAAACAAAGCAAAATTCTCCATACAGTATTGCCACCCTGTGCCAACCAGAGTAATCAGTGTGGCCACAAACCAGAAACTAGTCTGGGGATATTGGATGAGTAGGCATTGGATAGGGATTTATGCACAAGCCTTCTGGCATTCACTGATTACTCTGGTTGGCACAGAGTGGCAATACTATATGGAGAGTTTTGTTTTGTTTATGTTTTTTTTATTTTAATCTCAGAATTAAAAATCTAATAAACTCACAACTTTGTGGTGAATAGACCAGTCACGTTCGTATATTATATGTATAATCATATAGTAATAATAGCTATAATTGTAAAGATGTATGGAGTAAATATTAAGAATTTGTTCTGCTTGGTTGTTTTAAGCCCCCCCCCCCCAAAAAAAAAATCAAGTGGTTTACTTTCAGGTTCCAATAATGTCTGTTTTGCATATATATATATAGTGGCAATTAGATTAAGATTACAGTTTGTTATATGGACAATACTAATACAAAAAAATTAAAAACAAAGGGTTTTAATATTTAGTCAATTTGCTTTAAAATAATAGTCATTAAGATATCTAAACGTAAAGTATAATTTTATCCTAGGTACTTCTAGATAACCTAGTAATAGGAGGTATATGAATACATATATGTGTTTGGAATAAATGAAAATTAACGCACTGATTCAAAACCATATATTTATTTGTTATACTATAAACTATATTAATTTTACGTGTAAACTATTATTACTTCTAATACATTCATGGAAAATGAATATTGATATAATTATTAAATTAACTATTAATTTGTTTTTCTCATTTTTTCGCATTTTGTTTTTGGCTTAGTAAAATTTTAAGTAAGCACAATATTTTGTATAATTTATGCATTTTTCAGGCGAAACTCTGTTGTAAAATGAGCCAAACTTGTAAAAATAGGGAAATTACATAACTTCCGAAAAGGTATAAATCTTTGATAGTTGCAGATTAACTGCAATGGTGTTTATGCAAAATTGATCAGCAATCATAAACACTATCCATAATGGGTTGGATTTTCTCTTGAAGTACCAAAAATAGTTAATAAATAATTCATTAAAAATCAATAATGATTAGGAAATATAATTGTAGTTTTTATATTAAGTAATATGATTTATTAAGTTATTTTTAAAAAGATTTAGATTCATCATCTACAAAATTAATAAAGTAGTAAATGACGTGATATTCACCCTATACTATGAAATCTTGATTTATAAGAGATCCTATGAAGGAGTCAATAATCAGTTCTCATTTCAGTAAATATAATTTGAAATCTTAATGGATATAAAATTGTTTTCTATTTTTCATCTGCCTAATTTAGTACTTTATATTATAGGCAATATTTCAGAAAAATTGAAATGTTTGATTAATGCAATATTTATATAAATAAATTGGCATCATTATTTTACTTGTAAAGCCATAAAGTGTCAAATTAAGTCAATTAAATGAGTACCCAATCAATTAGAATATATATTTTCTTTAATATTGGATTTGTATTGCTTACAGTAGTGCCAACCATTGCAAGCCATAGTAACCAATGCAAGAAGGATTATGCATATAATCCCTATCTAGTGTCTATCTAGTCTGGAGGTGTAGAATGAATAGGCACTAGATAGGGTTTTTACACATAATCCTTCTTATATCCATTGATTATTCTGGCTTACAATGGCTGGCACTACTGTATGGAGAGTTTGCCTTTATTATAACGGCTGGTGTAAGCATAGAAAATGGTGATCACATGATGTTTTTGGTTTACTTGTATTTTTTATAGAGATCAAGTGTTCATTTTCTAATTTGCAGAATATATGCAATAGTTTATTTATTTTATTTCCAGACATTTTATGTAAACAATTATTGGTTAAATATTTAAAGCAATAAATTTTTCTGCACATTTTTGAAATAATATTCAGCTTGTTTGATTCAATAACCCCCCCCCCCCCTTGAAATAATATTCAGCTTGTTTGATTCAATAACATAACCAGACATATAATTCAAAAGACAGTACTATTTATGGAGCAGTAATTTTTTTCTAAAACGCCATACAGTTGTTTCTAAACTCAATAAGAGATAAATTTGATCAATAGGTTTTAAAAAAGAGAAGAGAACTACAGAAAAGTAAATGATATTGTTAAACTTTCATGAAATATAATGACACAATGAGATAAAGTATTCAAGATCATATTGCAGTTATATGAACCTTTGCTCATTGAAACTCTTAAATTTGGGTGTTCAGAATTGAACATACTTTAAAACTCAAAAAATTAGTCTGGACATAACTGGAAAGTTAACTTATTTATCTACATGTTTTACGAACTCAAATTGTAAAACATAATAAACTTATTTATAAACTATAGATATGTTAAAAAGATATTTATTTATTTTTCTTTTGAGGAGGATAATTTAAGGAATAGAAACTTATTTAAATACTAAAAATATGTTAGTAAGTTAGTAATTTGTCTTAATAATAAACACATGTAAGCCATTTACCTATAATTATTTTATTTATTATGAAAAACAATAAGCTAATCATCCATTTAGTGATCACTTGTAAACAGTAATAACATTACAGAGTCATTTTAAGCCAATCATCACATTGCTTATTGACTACTCAAAGTGAATAGTTATTCATACAATGTCAGATATACCAAATATATTTATAAGTGAAAACAGAAATCGTAACCTGAATTTTGTTTTACTATGAATTTCTAATTTTGAATTAAAGATTTTGTAAATGTTTATATGCCACAAAAATGCTAAGCACATACATATTTAAAGTTATATAATCATGAAGTAAAAAAAAAAAAGCTGTCAGTCTGCAAAAATATTTTTTAGAAATAAATTCGGTATATAGAAAAGTAATTTTTATTTTACAAAAAGTTGCAATCTTTAAATTAATGTATACTAAATGCAAAATTAAAATGACAAAAAATTAAAAAGTGTAAAAAAACAACAACATAATTTTCAATTCAGATACCAGAGATGCAATTGATGAATTTATCTGTTTTCATTAATAATTTTTATTCAGGGGAATGTTATTCATTCAAATATTATAAATTAAGTCACTGCGTATATATCTATATATTAAAAATGACAAAACAAAAGTTTAAAAATCGTGAAAAGGTACAAATAAAATTATTTATAAAATAAATACTTTCTTGAAACAAAGTAGTTAGTAAACAATAAAAATTTAATAGAGATGATGATCAGTAAATAGCGAAATAAACAGAACAGGGAAAATGAGTCATACAGTATAAAAAAAAAAAAACAACAGAATTTATCCGAATCCCTTTATTAAGATAAATACAAAACCGTTTACAATCTTTCTCTTTCAGTTCTAATAATTTATTCATGTCCGCATTTTAGCGGTTAAATCAGTAACATTGCCAAGTCATAAATTAATGTAATACGAATTAAAGAAAAACTTAATAAACAAAGAAAGTCAAAACTTTTAAAACTTAACGACTATCTTTAATTCAAAAGATTGAAATAAAATGAAAAAATGACATTCATTGCCTTACAAATCTTTATACTGTATTTCAAAGTTGGCGTTAATTGATTAAAAGTGAGTAAAGCACAGTAAACAATCAAACAAAAACTATTTATTAAAAAAAAATAAACAAAAAAATAATTTCTTTAAACTAGTCAATTTTAAGAATTATATTAATATTTATTAAAAGAGAAAGAAAAAGAGAAAGGAAAAAAGAGAAAGTGAAATGTTTTATTAAAAACATAATAAAAATCACAGATAAAAATCACAGATTTGAGAATAACAAAACATTTCAACACAATTATTGGAATAAAATTCCCAATTATACTAAATTTTTAAACAACATAGAAGTAACAGGTAATGAAATTAACTAAAGGAAATGATGTCCGAACTAGTATTCTTAAGTTTTATAAATTTAAAACCGCAAATCAAAATATAAATTCAATAAATGAATTACTGAGATAATCATCTCTTTTACCTTTTATATTTTGGTTATTTGAAATTTAAACAACAAACAACCCTCTCCATTTCCATCTTCTAAAAGACTCGATAGTAAAAATCCCATCTACTCATCCAATCGATTTTCTTCCCACAGACTGATCTGACGCCCTCACTATGAACCAACCAACAGTCTGGATATTGATGAGTAAAAGATTTTAACTCTATCCATTATTTCTTGTTCACAAGATCTACATATGAGAGGTTGTTTTGTTAATTGTTATACAATTATTGTGCTAGTATGAGATAGTTTACCTTTGATATTTAGGTTATTTGAAATTTCTAGCAAATGTTTAATAAAAACTTTTGTTTATTTTTTCAGCTTCATTCCAGAACTAACTCTTTAAAATTTAAACATAATCAACATTTTTTTAGCATTAATTATTTAAAGTCTAAAAGTAAGTTTTAACATGATAACAGGTTTAAATATTTAAAATAATTAATATTTAATTTAGAATATTTGCAAAATGTCTTTTTAACAAAATTAAAGAGGAAAAAATATAAATGACTGTTTGTATATATATATATGTTGATAAAGTACAAATGAAGATGATGAAATGAGAGAGTAGTTTTTGTTTGATAACACTCATTAAATTATGGTGTCCAAATTATAACTGTACATATGTGGGAATGACAGAGAAGGGATGAGTTCATTCTTTAAATGATATTATGCATGAAAATTTCCTTATCCAAATACTCTGTGAATTCTCTACAACTCGATCATAATTGCATAAGAAGTGGCTTTCAAATTAAGTAATAGCTAAATGGAGACTAAGAAAATTTACCAGTCATGTGTCAATCTCTAATGGAAATTGATATGGAAATATGTTACACTTTGAAATGATATCCCGCAATTAGACAAACCAAATTTCTAATAATAAATAAAAGAATATGTCCAGATTTTTTTTATCATAGCTATACTTTAATTGCTTACTTTCCTGGTTTAGTAATAAAATTCACAAATGAGACTTGACCATTTGCTAGATAAAAAATAAAAAAAAGAAAATATTTTATTGAATCTAAACCATATTTACACATCAACTAAATATAAAGAGTTTATTTAGTATCTTAATCCATTAATATTAAATAATTTATAGCTGTTTGTTGAGGTTACTACAATTAATCATTAGCATTTCAATATTCTTAGAGTAAAATAATTATATTATCAAAATCAAGTATTGTTCTATGACTCACACATATAGATTAGTGACGTGATTCCAAAATAAAATAAAATTTTCCAAGAAGTCACTTTAAAAAAAATTGGTTCATCTTTTATTTATGATATATAAAACAAAGATTTAATACTTTATTTTTTTTTGTTAAAATGGCAACAATAATATAAAATAACAAAGTAAAAACTATTATTCTATTTCTTAGGCTTCTCTATGAAACTCATATTTAATGACATTTGATAATGGTGCATTTATTTAGATTTCATTTTCATTCACATGAAGACCATTTATATCCTGAGACTACATAAAGCATAATAATGATGATGATGATGATAAAGATGATGATAATAATAAAAACAGCAACAGTCCATTGTTTATAACCAAATTAAAGAGCTCTAGTTTTTCATGCTTCAAAAGTACTCAAAACCTAAGCCTAACAAGGTAAAAACCATATCGTGATATACCTTTTTCAATTTTCAATGAGTTGATAATCAATTAATAATTTTGTGTTACATTTTCAATTTAAAATTTCAATTAAAATCAAGATACCCAATGATAATTTTAGAAAACAATATGGAGCCAAAGCCATCACATGACCAGATACTTTCTGCCAATATTATTACCAGCACAGAGTTTCAAAATCCAAAGTTCAATCAAACATAAGGTTATTTTTAATTTTATTGTAGCAAATTCTGATCTTTGTTTGAAAAAAAATATTCCAATTACAAATTTCCCAGAAAGCAATTCACTTGCTCACAAACAAGTTAACAAGCTCTGGTTTTTATGCTTAAATATTATTCAAAAAATATATAAAAATATTATTCAAAACCTTAGTCTAATGCAAGATAATAATATACCTTTAATCTATTGACTACTTACTTCCAATTTTGTGCTACATTTTTATTCAAACTTTCAATTAAAATCAAGATACCTAACGAGAATTTAATAACACTGAACACTTGAACACATATATGTTGAAAAGATAAATAATCACCAATATTCGTATTTCATGCTAAACCAGCAATCATCAGTTGGTCCAGATTACCATCTCTACACATATATGCTATATGTGCTCAGATCTATAGTAAGATAGCCAATCTTCATACTTTAATGGACAGGCTTCAATCCACTCCACACTCCAACTCTTCAACTGTCCATCCAATTAAAAATCTGATGATGGAATGCTCAAAGGCCTTTTTTTCATATTTGAATAAAAAAAATATGTATATAGGGAATGTATTTCTAATGATGAGTGATCCAGGAGTTTAACATTTTCCTTTTACATATAAATTTTTGTAATAGTCTTAGTGCCCCCAAAATGAAATGCCTTTGCACAGTGCACATACACATAATATGTCCTTTTATACATGATTTAAACTGATTTAAGTAGATATACCAAGTGCTTGAAAGAAATATGAATCTGCTCTATTTCTCCTCTATTGTTTGAATTTCCTTTCTTTTAATGTTTGACCTTGCTCTGTTAACACATCATGGTCATCAAATAAAATAGTTATATAAACATAAAATTAAAATATAGCTAATCATTTGTAAACATGGTGACTGGAATTTTTCAGCACTTAATTTTTTTTCAATTATAAAAATATATTGCTGTTTATATAATATATTATTCTTTTTATATCCATTCACAAAATTCATCAGTTAAAACATTTTAAAAAATTGTCTTTCTAATGTGCTTTGCCAGAGGACATTAATTTTGCTCTACCTCATATGTTGTCATTCATGCAATAGGGTTCTTTTAAAAATACTTGTAAAAAAATAAAAACGTGTTTACTCTAAGAAAGAGAAATATCTAAAAAAAGTGCTCTCCATAATAGATGAATGTTCGTTATATTTTATTTATTATAAAATTATTTTACTTGATTGCCAACATATGCATCAATACGAAAGTTTTTCCAAAAGATTAACATCAGGGTAAAATAATAAAGTCTAATGAAAGTTTCTTTCAAGAATTATATAATTTTAAGCAGAGAATCCTAACAAATAACTTCTGGCAAATATGTATAACAGTAATGATATATGAATTAGTAAATTAGAGCAAAAAATTAAACAGTAAATTTATACAACTGAAATAAAAAATAAAATTGAAGCAATAAAATTCATACTTTAAATAAAAAAGAAACAAAAGTTTAGATATGTGGTCATAAGAATTTATTGTTCAGATGTCTAAATAACTCAAACCATGAAAAAAATATTTTGCTATTGTTGTGTTTGATCTCGATCACAGACCCAACTTGCAGAAAAATAATACAAACAACCGAGTTACCACAAATATAATGTTTATTATATCTACAAATATATATAATACAAGAGAATATTAGGGTGCCTTTGAGTATTCCATCATCAGATTTTCAATTGGATGGACAGTTGAAGAGTTGGGGTGCGGAATGGATTGAATTCTGTCCATTAAAGCATGAAGATTGGCTATCTTAATATATATCTGAGCACATATAGCATATATGTGTAGAGATGGTAATCTGGACCAACTGATGATTGCTGGTTTAGCATGAAATACATATGTCGGTGATTATTTATCTTTTCAACATATATGTGTTCTAGTATATCAAAGTGTTATGAGATGGTGTGGAGAGTGGTGGGTCGTGTGAAAGTCTGTACTCATATACCCTATATATTACATATATAAACACAGGTATATAATAAGCCTGTGTGTTTCAGTTATTACATAGTAGAGATGTCTACCCATCTCTTGTATTAAATGGATTATGTCCTGCATATGAGGGGTCAGATTGGCCTTAGGTCAACATGGATGTGACAGGAATCTGAGCCTTAGGGTGGCATTTGAGCATTCCATCATCAGATTTTCATTTGGATGTACAGTTGAAGAGTTGGAGGGTGGAGTGGATTGAAGCCTGTCCATTAAAGTATGAAGATTGGCTATCTTAATATATATCTGAGCACTTATAGCATATATGTGTAGGGATGGTAATCTGGACCAACTGATGATTGCTGGTTAAGCATGAAATACGTATATTGGTGATTATTTATCTTTTCAACATATATGTGTTCAAGGGTATCAGTGTTATGAGATAAGAGTGGAGAGTGGTGGGTTGTGTGAAAGACTGTGTTCATATACCTAATATATTACATATATAAACACAGGTATATAATAAGCCTGTGTGTTTCAGTTACTAACAATAATTAAAAAACACCATCTGATGACCAGTGTCTGTTGCCAATAATACCAACACAGAGTTTCAAAGTTCACAGGTCAGTCAAGCATATGCTTATTTTTAATGCTATTGTAGCAAACTCTGATCTTTGTTTAGTAATAAAAATTTGATTTTAAGTTCTCAGGAATTAAGTGACTTGCTACCAATCAAGTTAACAAGCTCTGGCTGTTTATACTTATAAAGAAGCCAAAACTTTAGGCTAGCAGGAAAAAAAACTAATGTTGTAAACCTTTTTCAATTTCCAATCAGTTGATAATGTATTTCCAATTTTGTGTTAAATTTTTCATTCAAATCTTCAACTAACATCAAGTTACTAGATAATTTCAAAAAAACATAAGTCACTTCTAATAGCAATACCAAGCCAAACTACCTATCCAGATTTACTGTCTGCTTATGTCTGGATCCTCTAACTATGGATTTTACACTTAAATCACATCAAAAGCCTCACTCAGCCTTTATCTCTAATACAGCCCAATCCAAAGACTAACCAACCTATGACAAACTTCTGTTCTAACATAAGTGTACCATGGGTCCCCTCTAGAAATCAGGACCCTCTACTCATGGAACTCACACCTAAACCTTATCAAAATCCTTCTCAGCCTCTACCTTTAACAAACAGATAGAACTAGAGTCTAACCAACTTACCACAAACCCCAAATTAACAATTGCAAACAATTCTAACATAGCTGCCATCCTCCGTCTCTGGAACACTCATCTATTCATGTGCATCAGAAATCAGGCTAGGTGAGGTTGGATGAATTATAAAAACAATATCTGCCATGTCTTCCATCCACACCAACACCCTCTCTGACCCACATAGCTAATGAAACCAAGAGAAAAATCTGATCACCCAAAAAAATCCTGCACCATAAAAAATAACACATTGACCTCATACCAGTATGGACCTCACAGATAATTGCCACACTACCATGGAAATTGCTAGTCCCTTACCTTGTTATCCAGGCTACCCAACCACATAAAATTAAATCTGGTTTGCATCTGTAGATACAGCAGTCCAGAGCATGTAAAATTTATGTAATCTTGTGTAAATCAATAAAATAACTTATATATGTAAACCTACAACTACAGATTGCCCAAGTAGCCATGGCAATCCAAGCTATGTATAACTCTTGTAACTAATAATAATAATAATAATAATAATAATAATAATAATAATAATAATAATAATAATAATAATAATAATAATAATAATAATAATAATAATAATAATAATAATAATAATAATAATAATAATAATAATAATAATAATAATAATAATAATAATAATAATAATAATAATAATAATAATAATAATAATAATAATAATAATAATAATAATAATATAATGAGATATTATTTTATATAGCACTATGTTTTTTATGTAATAATATTATTAGCGATTAAGTCAAAAATGCACATGCACTTTAAAGATAATTTATAAATGAATAATCAATTTTTCTAGACATGAGTTATAGTACTTTAGAAAGAATGGAATGAATCCACCCATTCTTTTGGACCCAAATGTTTATGTATGGGGAAATCTTAAGTGTGTGGAAATAAGAACATGATAGTGTTACATAATCACTTTAAATTACATTTGTAATGTTTGACAAGTGTCATTCGTTCAAACATAACAAATGTAATTTAAAGTGATCATGTAACACCGTCACATTCTTATTTCCACACACTTAAGATTTGCCCATACATAAACATTTGGGTCCAAAAGAATGGGTGGATTCATTCCATTCTTTCTAGAATACTATATCTCATGTCTGGAAAAATTGAGTATTCATTTCTAATTTATCTTTAAAGTGCATTGGCTTAATCACTAATATTACTATTAAAT